>CM035807.1:98427284-98569784 GCA_020466095.1 Chlorops oryzae
CAAATCTTAAACTTCGGCTTCGACTTCGGCTGGAAAAAAGTCGAATATTTTAGCCGAATATTTTTGCATTTTAATGGAAGTAAAAATGTCACAATAGATTTTCAATTGCTTCATTGAGACCTTTTACACAAGTGAATTATTGCCGTAATTTCTCACTTTGTGGGCGACTAAAGCGAAAGAATTTAGAGAAAATTTGAGCGATTTTTTTTGTGCTTGTCAAATGAATAAAGATTGATTCTGTTTCTTACTGTAAAATTTTTTTCATTCGGTTTCGGCCTTCGGTCTTCGGCCGAAGTCTTCAACTCTGCCGATTGTTCGGCTTCGGCTTCGACTAAAAATCCACCTTCAGTCGGACACTAGTATGCTCTCTATGGTTTTATTGCTTTTTATACATATTCCATAGATTGAATTTTTATTTTGGTTAGACTTTTCACTGGAAAATTTGGACAGTTTTCTTTTGAATTAGGCAACATTTCAGTATGGTTTGTTATTTGTTACATAAATCCGCCTGATATGACCATACGGAAAAATCATATTGATGCATATCAATCACAGATACACCCGCGAAGTATGCAACACTTTTTTAAATTTGGAATTTTTAAGAATGTTGCGAGAGTCTGACCGTAATGAAACTTAACACATTTAATCTTGACATAGAACTCTATTTTCGTGCACATCGCCTAAGTGGTACAATTTCTGGAACAACCAAAAATGTGTTATAGAAAAATATCCTTCCAAAGGAGCATGCATTGGTTTAAACAAAATCGCTTGAAATATTTTTATAAAATTGCCTGAGAAATTTCGTATGTTTGGGTTTTTGAATTATCATTCTATCTTTATTAATGTCTGGGATATGATTTCTTTTAAATTGCTCTAAACAACAGAAACAAATTATAAGCAAAGGAACTTCCTTTAAACACTTCCATAACTACAAAACGAAAGTGTAAAAATCCAGCAAACTGTTTTTCAAGGATACTCAAAGACCATAGAAAATACAGAGCCAAAGATCGGCGCAAATTAAATGTTTTGTATTGATCTAAAAAGCAAAACAACTATCGGCGAAATAGGTTTCGGGGGCAGAGTCAATAAGTTTATAGTGCTATAGTGCCCTTTCAATTGAAAAATTATAGTCTGACCAATAGTATTTGAACATGATATTAGGGAAAAATGCACGAGATCTGTTCAAACTTATATAACTTCTAAAGCTGCCCACAAACGTCTCAAGAAATCCATGAAACGATTCAAAAAAACAACAAAAACATAAAATTTTTTTTTGAAAACTCGCTAGCTGTTTGTCAAGCCAGCTACAGACACGAATTTTGACGTCGATTTCAACCGATTGATGTATTTGTTCAAACGTTTGTGGGCCTCTTAAGAGCGTTTGTGGGACCCGAAGGAATTTGATACGATAGAATTTTTTTTTGTAATACGTTAAGGAAGATTCATTAAAAATTTGGTTTTGGAATTTTTTCAAGAACCATTGAACGAGTGCTCACAGTTTCGAAAGTTGAGTCAATCGAAATCAGTTGAAAAATTCAATCAATTGATGGCCGAATTTCACTCAAAACAAAAAAAAAAAACAAAAAAAAATATGGAGTCTTCAATTTTCACATTTTTCTCTGAAAATATTGTTCAAACAAATTCATTTAAAGTTGATGGTTCTGCCTTTGTTTTCGTTCTGGAAAATTTTGTTGATATTGAATGGAAATTTTTTTTTTTCAATTGTTTGATTGTTTTTATGCTTGCGCAATATGATGAGGGCTTGCAGCCGCCATTAACCTAATTGCAAACTTTTTTTTGTGAAATATTTCAATATTTTCCTCGGGAAAAATGCTGGTGAAAATTATCGATGATGGGATGTTTTTCTTTCTCGCTTTCCAATCGATGCTTTCAGCTTTAGGCAAGAAGTTTTCAAAGGTCGGAGCGAGAAGGGATCCAGTTTTTTTCTCTTTTTTTGCCTTTATTTCTGAATACTGTTTTGAGGAACCCGCACTTCTAAAAGCTAACAGAAATCGAAAATGGCATTTTCTTTCGAATTAATTAAGTTTCGCTTTCGCTATTCGCCTGTGGAAAAGGTCAAAGTTCAAGTGGATTCCTTTGAACACAAGAAGCCAAAAAAAAATGGAAATAAAAATTTAAAAAAAAAATAAGGGAAACCAAATTGGTTTCATATGCAGAATAAAAATTCAAAAGTAGAATGAAAATTGGAAAAGCGAAAAACCATAAAGCCAAAATCCATTCGGAAAGTCTAAATTTTGAAGCTTTTGTTGCGCTTATTCTCGAATTTTTTTAGTGCCGTTGAAAATCCGCTCGCATTTGGTGGAAATGAGTCACGCTCCTACGCTTCCATGGACGAATGAAGCATGAAAAATTACAAGGATCCACACGTTACACTTAATCGCAGCAAAGAAGAAAATGAAGAAAAAAAAAAAAAAAGAAAAACACGACGAGCTCGAATTACGCAGGAAAGTTGACATTCGCAATTTGCGTGCGAATGCTCGTTTTGTGATGCAAAGAAAATAAAAAAAATAAAAAATAGAAGAAGACGAAGGAAAAGGCGAAGAACAAAGAACTGTGGCTGCTGCTCTCTGCGTTTGACGTTTAACATAAATATGTATATATTGTAGCGCTTTTCTTTTTTCTTTGAATTAGTTTTTTGTTTCTTCTCGTTCTCGTTTTTTCGGAATGAGGGGGAACGCTGTCTTGTGGACGTGGAGCGAGGAGAAAATGCTGTTGGGAAAGTGTTACGACATCGCACATCATTTATCACTCGTTGGCATTTGCTCTTCGCAAGTGCTTGAGGCAAGTTTGCAAAAGTACCTTGTATGTGTGTGCATGTGCGTGCGTATGAGTGTGTGTGTGTGTGTGTATGTTTGCTGATTTGTGGCATATCACACATCCACTACACTTTCCATTGTTATATATCCTACAAATTGTTTCTACAAATGGTCGTCGAATTTATTTGAACACTTATTTTTTCCTTCCTGCTTTTCCTTTTGATGTCCACTCTTGATTGCCAAAAGCACTTTTGCCAGCTCTAAACTATTCATAATATCTTTGAACTATGTTAGACATTCCGGTTGTAAATCATTTCCAGTTTGTTAGGAATTAATTGAAGCAAAAAATTTGTATTTTCAATGTTTGCATTTAATTATGCATACAATCGAGCCATCAAACCTGAATAGTTCAATTCAGCACATTAAAGAATGAACGTCCATTTTTTGGAAGAATTAAGTTTCAAAAATTTCATTTGTTTTTTTTTTAAATATAAATTAGTAAGGTTTTTCAGAAGTTCTGCGAATATTATACAAATCGGAACAACATTTGCGCAGATGAACCTTCATAAACAGGATAACCGAATACATTTGATGTGAGCCGTAAGAGAACATTAAATACTCTGCATACAATCGCACATTTCCCAAATGCCTTTCTGAAAATAAGTAAAAAATATATGTTTTTTTACTATTTATATTTACATGCATACTTTTAGGTGCTGAGTTTTAATATATTCCCAGCAGTAAATGGGACCGGTTTAAGATTGACCGCGGGTCGGTCTTAAAGATGTCAGGACCGGTCGCCTTTCCACACATTCAACTCATCTCTATTAACAAAGGCCTGTCATTGAAAACCAACCGGTTCCAAAGTGTGTGGGGTTGGTCGCAGTTGATTCGCGAGTAAGTTCCTTTGTCACCCAACAATGCTCATTTTGAGACTAGACGAGGATGAATCCGATAGAGAGGTTCGCCATAGACAGGTCGCGTTTCGTACAGATTTCTAATATATTTCGGATCGGTTCTATATGGACTGACCCAAGTCCGGTCTGTTTTTACACCAAAACCATTTGATTACTACAGGGTTGTTAATCTTCATCATTCATAATAAGGGCAACAGAAAAAAATTTTGATTCATCACCTAAAACTATGCATATAAATATGAAGCTAGAATATTCGGAGTTGTGCAGGTCGTGTTAACCCATTACCGCCCTATGTTCTATATAAACGACACAATTGCTGTTGCTATTTCTATAAAACTATTGCAATTAAATTAAAATTATTCATAAAAAGCGAAGATTTGGTTTTTTTGTCACTTTCAAAATTGAAATTAATAAATGGAGATATTAGCTCGTTCACATTATGACAATGGTCACCAGAAATATTCCGCAAAATTTGTTTGATTTCCGTTTTGGCATAAATGGGTTAAAGCCTTAACAACACTCCATCGATAAAGGTGTTGAATTGTAAAAAATAGTTTTAAATATTTCAATGCATACCTTTAGGCGCTCAATTTAAATATTTTCAATTGCCTCAATAAAAAGATATGAATAAATAATATGGATTCTTTCAATTCAAAGAAATACGTTCGAGTTACATTCTTTTCTAAATTCTAGCCTTAAACGAGACGAAAAATCAATTCTTTTTCTCTTTTCCATTTTTGCGCCCTGCTCTGCACTTTGAATCGAAGTGAATTTCTCAACTCAGCCACAGATATTTGTAGTTCCTTCATTTCCATTCATTGTTTAATTAAAAAACTTGAGAAAGAAATCATAACTTTTGAAAGCTGCAGACTCTCCGCGGCACCACAAACAGCAGTAGGTAAGGCAAAAACGATAAATTCTATGAACTGCAAATGCAATAAAGACGTCGGCAGATCCGACGAACTTCTATTATAATTTTTTTTTTTTTTTTAATAGATTTAATAAAAATTTCGTTAAAAGAAGAAATGTGATAACTAAATGAAATGTTTTTAGGTTTGCAGATTAGATTTTCATAAAACGTTCCCGAATCTTATAAGCAGGGCTCGGATTTTGTTGACTTTTATATATTTAAAGCATACTTTATGGAGTACAAATTTTGTTCATCTCACATAAAGATACGATTGAAATGGATTTTTACCTTCAATATCAATTGTTATGAAGTAAGAAAAGCGGTTTGAAGTTCAATTTCGCTAGAATTATTCGCAAAATGTTGGTAAGAAAAAATTTTGCCCCATAAAGTATGCTTTAAATTTATAAAAGTCAACAAAATCTGAGCCCTACTTATAAGTATTTCACAGAGGCTGTGTGGAAATTAAGGAAGTACTTATGTTGAGCTGGGATCCCACTATCTGCGCAAATGCGCCGATATTTATCGGGCCAGATCGGCACAAATTTCAACAATTTCCACAATCATTGTTTAGGCTCAGCTCACATTATCGTCACATATTGTCAAAAATATATCGGGGAACAATAAAATTGGGACAAAAATCATTCAAGAAGATCACACTTTTCAGCATCAGAGTCCGTAAATTGCATTCACATTCCGGGCTTTACACTTCGTAAATATAATCATTTTCATATGATCTTCTTCAGATTACTAAAAATCTGAAAGCTTGCAGGCTATATTATTTTACATAAAAGACATCGAATTATTTGGAGAATTTAATAGAAGTTATAGGGATTCATTCATCTTCGAAAAGCTTCGCAAATTGGAAATTTGTCACAGAACTGTCAAAATATATGTATATGAAAATTTACGATGGCAAAAGATTACGAAGGCATTTCTGACCCTGAATGAGTCCCATTATTAAAGAAAAAGAAAAAAAGATCATTTAATCATTAAGGATGTAAAAAACCCCTAAAATTGATTTCATAATTCTGTTCGGTTTTTGTGACCATACATATTTTCCCACTACCGGTTAAAGACAAAGTCATGGCATACATCCATATAACATATTTCATTCGAATCAATATGATGATGATGTGTTGCTTCTATGTCAGATAATAATTAAAAAGTTTCCGCCGCTGCCAGGAGACAACAACGTGAGAGAATGAGTGAAATGAATAGGCTTGAATTTTCAGTCTCCTCGACTTGGCAAATGATGAAAATGAAGTGCACTTTGTAGCTTCATCTTTAGCTCCAGCTTCAGATCGAACTCAAACTCTGCCATATGTGAGCTCTCGACGATGCCTGGAGGTATGAAATTATTTCATGCAAAGCAATTAGTATTTTAAAGAAGAAAATTAAACGAAAGTTTGCGGACTGTTTTCCGAAAGTCTTAAAGTTCGTTCTTCTTCCCTTTTGTTCGAATTTAGCTAAGCATCTTAGGAATTGAAAGTTTTAGCTTATCCATTTGCCATTCACTCGAGAACAGACGCATGCACACACACACACACCCAAGTAGTGGAAAGGAACAACGAGCGGATGAGCGTTGTCGTCTTTTGCATGTCATTTGCATGTGCGTTTGGCTTTCGAGTTATTAGAAAAGTTGTGAATAATTTTAAGATAAAAACTTTCAGCAGAGATTACGTGAAATTAAATTGCACTTAATTGAATTCGAGGAGTTAGCATTAAAAGTGCGAGTGGATTTCATTTTCGTAGCAACGCTTTTTGCCTCTACATGAAAGAGTGCAGTTATCCATGTTCAAGGAATTAAAGCGTTAAGCTTTCTAGTTCCTCCAGTATGATGGTTGATCGTTGTTTAATTAATAGAAATAAATATATATGCCACATAGCGGTAAAAGCAAAAAATTTAAAATTCGACGTCCGGTGCCACCCAAAAACACCGGCAATCTTGAGAAAATTCGGTATGCGTATTGGCGGAGAGACAAGAAAGTTCTAGTTCAACCGCGATGGTCTGATAGGACCATTTTTAGGGATGTCCCCAACACCAGGGTCTTTCATACAAATCGCGAAAACTCCTTCATAGTGTACACTGAACAGAAGATGGCATATGATGTTCCCTTATGGTCTTTAAAAGTTTCCAGAATACTTTGTGTTGATAGTCATGGCTTACAACCTGTTTTAAAATAGCATTATTTTTTGGGTATAATATAGACTCCTTTTCGCGAATTCATCGTAAGTGTTTCATTTTTTACGAAATTGACTTTTTGATGCATATTTTTTCAAAAGCCTTTAACTCATCTCCTAGCAAAATATTAAAGCCCTAAGCATTGTTGTTATGGAGATAATTCAAAACTAATTTTAGCTTATACAAAGTCGGATATGGGGCATTCCATGTGAAAACGACAACTTTTTTTTTGATGTCTCCGTATCTTTCCAATTTTTTTTTGTATTTTTATATTTTTTTCCATTTTTTTTTTGAATTTTGTAATAATGCTGGTTTTATTACCTTTAAAATAATGTACAAAAATTTATGGGCCGACAAGGAATTATAAAGAAAACTTAAAAAAAATTAGCGAACTTCACGTTTTTCATATGAAAAATCAACGCTCTGTTTTCGTATGGCATACGTTACGCATACGTCAGGCATACGAAAAACATTCGAAGCGTCCCGGTCATTGATATGTTGCCAGATTTATTTTCTAACATAAAAAAAAATTATGAAGCTAAAAAAATTTTTTTTTTTTTTGCCACCGTATTAAATACTGTTTTAACGGGTTTCCAAATTGCCCTTGTTCAAAAGAAATCGAATGAAATTTGCCTACTTTAACATGGTTGGCTGATAAGTCACGGTCTAACAAATGAAAAACACATTTTTTTGTCAAAATTCGATTTTATTATTCAACATAGTTTCCCTTCAAGAGCGATACAACGATTATAACGACCTTCCAATTTTTTGATACCATTTTGGTAGTACTCCTTCGGTTTTGCCTCAAAATAGGCCTCAGTTTCGGCGATCACCTCTTCATTGCAGCCAAATTTTTTCCCTGCGAGCATCCTTTTTGAGGTCTGAGAACAAGAAAAAGTCGTGTGGGCCAGATCTGGAGAATACGGTGGGTGGGGAAGCAATTCGAAGCCTAAATTCATGAATTTTTGCCATCGTTCCCAATGACTTGTGGCACGGTGCGTTTGTCTGGTGGAACAACACTTTTTTCTTCTTCATATGGGGCCGTTTTGCCGCGATTTCGACCTTCAAACGCTCCAATAACGACATATAATAGTCATTGTTGATGGTTTTTCCCTTCTCAAGATAATCGATAAAAAATTATTCCATGCCCATCCCAAAAAACAGAGGCCATTACTTTGCCAGCGGACTTTTGAGTCTTTCCACGCTTCGGAGACGGTTCACCGATCGCTGTCCACTCAGCCGACTGTTGATTGGACTCAAGAGTGTAGTGGTAGAGCCATGTTTCATCCATTGTCACATTTCGACGCAAAAACTCGGGGGTATTGCGAGTTAACAGCTGCAAACACCGCTCAGAATCATCAACACGTTGTTGTTTTTGGTCAAATGTGAGCTCGCGCGGCACCCATTTTCCACAGAGCTTTTTCATATCCAAATATTGATGAATGATATGACCAACACGTTCCTTTGATATCTTTAAGGCCTCTGCTTTCTCGATCAACTTCATTTTACGGTCATTCAAAATCATTTTGTGAATTTTTTTGATGTTTTCGTCGGTAACCACCTCTTTCGGGCGTCCACTGCGTTCACCGTCCTCCGTGCTCATTTCACCACGCTTGAATTTTGCATACCAATCAATTATTGTTGATTTTCCTGGGGCAGAGTCCGGAAACTCATTATCAAGCCAAGTTTTTTGCTTCCACTGTATTTTTTCCCTTCAGAAAACAGTATTTTATCAAAACACGAAATTCCTTTTTTTCCATTTTTTTCACAATAACAAAAGTTGCTTCACAAAAGACGCTCTATCTCACAAACTAATTGACTTACAGACGTCAAATTTTGACACGAATCATTTGAAGGTTGCCACTATATAAAAATAATATGCATTTAATACTAGCGACGCCATCTATGGGTCAGACCGGGGACTTATCAGCCAACCTGTTATGAGCATTTAAGTGTCACTAACTTGGATCAAAATTTTGCAATTTTGCAAACTTCAGCACTCTGTATCTAGAACACCCATTACTTTTCGAAGCTAAAAATTTGGCATTTTCATAAACACGTATAGAAAAGTACTATACAAAAAAAAAAATTGGAAAGATTCGGAGACATCAAAAAAAAGTTGTCGTTTTCACTCGGAACTCCATATGCAAAGAATAGTAGAAAAAACGCTCTCCTGTTAAATTTGGTTTTTGAAAAATTTGATAATTTCGCAAAAAGGTCCAATTCGTTTATGGTAACTTTTTGTTTTAAAGAACTAACATCTTATTTTTTTTTTTCAAAAATCCCTGTGTTCAAAATGGTCAATAGTACATTGCCATAATGAATCGCAACGAAGTGGAAATGAAATGAAATTTTTGACATTTCTCTATCGAATTAACCCAAATATTCCTTCAAACTTTGTTGTATTTTTTAAAATTTCAACTTACACATTCTGTGGTAGCCTATTGGCGCTTAAAGCGAGACGAACTGAATGCACGTATCAACAAAAAAAAAGTTGGTGCCAAAAGCTTACATGCTCCATCCTCAAACCCGACGACACAATTCCCACACATATAAGTTGGTGGTGTGCTTTAAAATGAGATGAATTCTTTTTAATTAAGCAAAAAACAAAAGGATAGCAAACAGACAAACAAAAAAAAAGGAGGAAAATGAAAATTTCATTTCAACTTTTGCTCAATTTGTGGCTGAATATTTATTACGCGTATCTTCCTTTGTTGCATGTTTATGACAGCAATGTGGGGGCGTATTTTACAGTAAAGCGTTTATTCCACGCTCGAGAAACTTTAAAAAAAAATCTGTATTTTTTAATATAGTTTTTTTTTTTTAAATTATCTTAAATTGCACTTCGAGTCCAGCGACCGTTCGCTGTTTCGGAGGCTTCACTGTCGGCACTGTGGAATTAAATTAAATGAATGCGCAAACTTACCATCAAAATATCCGCCCTCTCATGGAGAAATTTCCGAAATTTCAGCCCCAAGCAAGTTGGGGGAAAACTTAATATTTAGTTGCGAGTGTTTTTGATGCGGTCAGTGAACCAAAGTTGGCCGAAAATATTCGATGTTTACTGCTGAAAAATTGCCAAGAGGGAAGCGTATTAAAAATTATGAATGGATGGATGGATGTGTGTAGAAAAGTTTTGCGGAAAGACGAAACAGTATTAAATTGATGGGGAAAAGAGAAGAAAAATATTTTTGCTTCATCTGATGTATTTGAAAAGTTATTCTCATTAAGAAATTTCATTCGGGAAGTTTTAAATTTCTCCTTTTGAAGGAAATGTGTACTCCTGAGTATAATTTTAGAGATTAATGGCGTGTAGAGCATTAAAAATGTTTTTTGTTTTTTTTTTTTCAATTTAAATCATTCTTTAAGACGGCTTTTAAATATTCTCCTCTGCTGCTAAATAATTTCTTTAAGTTTGATTCAAATCTGCTGAGATATCTTAAGAGAAATGCTAAGTGTTTTTGCTTCAGAAAAAAAGTATCCTGCTTACAAATTCTTTCCAACACTTAAATCTCAAAAAAAAAAAACCGCATTGTGACCTCAGCGGTTCAATAAGAACCCTTCTGATTAAGGACTTTGGCACGCTAAAGAATATCTAGGATACCTACATTTGCAAATTAAAGGTAAGTATGTAAGTTAGCTGCCACCTCGTAAGGTGTGAGAGAGGCGGCAATATTCATTCTAAAATTCCATGGAACTGTACAAGTTATGACTTTTAAAATAAAAGTTACGAGCAAACACTTATTTTTGAATTAAATTATTATTTGAAAAAAAAAATTAACAAATAAGTTTTGACTTTTATTTTTTCAGTCCGTCCGATATGAGGATGTTTGGTATCAATCGATTGCTCCTAGCCTTAGGAATCCAAAGGAATATAGCTTTATGTCTTCAATGCTTAAAGGCATTATGAGCATATGAGCAAAGAGCAACTCTCTAAGTTTTTTTTCAATTTTTGCCTCATGCATTTGTTCGCATATAGTTTTTGAAAGTGCATGAGAGGAAATTTGATGGGGTTCATCAAGTTTTAGCACAGACTGAGCTTATTATCAATCAATGGAATTTTTGAAAAATAGTTTTTTACGGAATTTCATAGTTTCACGTAAGGTTTTACAAAGCTTATGGGTTCAATTATTTTTGAGAAATTTTGGATTATTTGTAAAAATCTTAGTAGCACATAAATCTTAAAAACTATGAGGCTTCATTTTTGAGGCCTTATTTAGGGGCTATTTCCACTACACCGCATTTAGCATTTGCATCTTTAAAGATGCTAGACCCGTTCCACTGCGTTTCGCATTTAGCATTTTGTGAAAATTTGAGTTTTTGTTCGGAAAAATATTTGAATTCTTTGAAGTAGGCTTTGAAATGTTAAAAATTTGAAGATAATATCAATGAAAACTAGACAGTTTTTAGCATTTTTATCGCATTTTCTCTAGATGCTGAAAAATTCTGTTTTAAGAACAACAACAATTACATGTAATTCAAAGCCGCATTTTTGAGCATTTTTTAAAAATGCTGAAAAATGCTAAATGCGTCTGTAGTGGAAACAGCCCCTAATACATTTCCTGCGCGTAAGTCAAATGGCTCCGTGGCGTAATGGAGGAGTTATCCGCTTAGCAATCTTAAGGGCTCAAGTTCAATTCCTGTCGCAGGTGAAAAAATTTTGAAGAATGGTAAAATTTGAAAAAATCGGAAAATTGAAAGGCAAAAAAAATTCACAAGCAAAACTTGCCTTTGTCGTTCGTCTCCAATACTAGGTCTGTTCCCGTACTGCACGAAACTGCCCAATTTTTTTTTTTTAATTGTATGAAAATTGGGCAAAGTTGGGCCCATGCTTTTTCACCGGCTGGTGCCCGAAAATCTTGAAAAACATTGCTTATTAACAAGATGTTACTAAGAACATTGAGAGAATCCGCCTACCGCAAACTCTAAATCTTTTTCCAAAATCTCAATATATTCTCAAAAAATCTTGAAAAAAATTTTGCCCCAAAATTCTTAGGGAAATTCA
The DNA here is from genome assembly GCA_020466095.1 of Chlorops oryzae. NCBI lineage: Eukaryota > Metazoa > Arthropoda > Insecta > Diptera > Chloropidae > Chlorops > Chlorops oryzae. Next base: position 98,439,076 of record CM035807.1, read on the forward strand.
CTTAATCTATATACTTATAAATTTTCATCGAAATCGAACGTCATGAATTTTTTGGATTTTTTCGGTTTTTGGTACAAAACTCTCTAAACTTCCTCTGTCCCCCCCAATATTATTTTGGTTAATGTCTCATAATTGTTCAATATACAACTGGGGCCAATATCAGCACTACCAAAGCACTTTTTCTCTATAAACGTCCCTGCCCCTTAGTTAAAAGTGCACAAATTTAAACAAAAAATACTCAAACTAGAATCATTTAAATAAAATATTTGACCACATTGTGCTTGTATCAAAACAATTCACTTGGATTACAACAAAAAAAAAGACCATTTATAAATATTTTCGAACAACACAAAGCAGAGAATGAAATGTCAAAAGCCAAAGCGATTATCATCAATCGATTGAATTTCATATTAAGAACTCAATATATTCATATGAAGAAACAAGAGGAATAAAATATAAAAGAAATCTATTAAAGAAAATTTTTTCGAATTTTCATTTTCCCAATTTTCAAATCGCCTTTGTCCCCACCTTAAATTTCAGATAGTATAGAAATCGTTCTCCCAACCTTTTCCAGTCCATAGCCACTCAAATATTTGATAGAAAGCAAATCTAAAAATTTCTCTGTTAAATATTGTGTCCAGAGCAAAGACAATCTTTTCTTTTATTTAAAAGGCAATTTCGAGAAATTGTGGTCTGTGTGTCTGCCTCACGCTCTCAAGGATTTTTCTTGGAATTTCTGAGAAGTTTTCTCTTTCCGCCCACAAAAAAAAAAAAAAAAATATGCAAAGCTCAGGCATTTTCTAAAAGTAAATATTTTGCCAATTAAACATATTTTCTTTTCGAAGTTTACTTTGCTGCCAGTCGAGTACTCTTTTAAGCCACAGTGATGATTGATATCCATGTTAATCTGCACTGCTCCTTCTCCACTTAGGAGTGCAAGCCCTACGGAGTACTTGTCAATTCAACATCAGACGCAAACAGATGCATAAAACGTTCTTTAGCCCATATACATAAAATAATCATAAAGAACAAAAATTAAACGAGGCAAAATGCAAATTGCATCATCAATATGCAACAAATATGGTCAAGCAGGAAAAAATTGTTCAACAAAACTAGGCTGCTGCTGCTCTTGCGTTCAGAGGAGCACGAGTGAGTTTGTGCCAAATATCATTGGATGCATCACCGAACTTGGATGTTGTAAAGGATTGCATGGTTTTTGAAAATGCATGTAAGCTCAAGTGACAGTTTGAGAAAGAATCCTTAAAGGCACCGGAATACATGAGTGCAATATTCGAAGAACACGATAACAGTGCAACAACGTAACTCTCTGGTGCTTGCTGCATGTTGGTGGACATTAAAGATTCGAGTGAACGCAATCGCAATGAAACTCATCAGCTCTCAGGTCAAATGTTCTCGTTAAGTTTCCTTCAAGAGAGTAATTGAAGTGAAATTTGTGTGTGGCGAATTTGCAAAGTGTTTCAAACTTTTAGCCTCGATTGTAGGTTTCGGGAGTTATGCTCACTTGATTTGCTGTGTTAATAAAATTGAAAGGACACTTCGGAAAGACACTTTTGCACGCTAAAGTCGGTCATAGTCGATTCTTCAATTGATAGCAGAATTATTTCTTATAAATCTTTTCAAACGAAGTGTTCAAGCCATCTCGATGGACATTGAAGCCGTAGAGATGTTTGGCCTCGTCATGTACAATAGAGTAGAAGGCTAAAGCAAGCAAAGTATGGCAGTACATTAATATGGCTTTGTGTGTGGTGAATTACGACGATTTTAATAAAAAATATCGAGGGACAAAAGTTTGAGGAAAGAAATGCAATATATGGTTACCCATTCGCCTCAACTTTTGATTTGTTTTGCGAAACCCAACGACTTTAAGGTACCTAAACTAATTGCGTGACACAAGTTCGGAAACGATTTGCCCTCAAAAAGTTCGTAAACCGCATGAATAACGAACTGGAAACGTGTACGCGCAATACAATATTTTCTTCGAAACGCAAAAAGGTTTCCTTGCGTAGGTAAGACGCGAACGAACAAGATTTCTCACTGTCAACATGCGAGAATAAATGAACGAAGGCTGTCACGCTCGTAAGTTAACTTATTTCGTTCAATGACAGTCGTCGTTCGTGCAAAATGTTCTCAGCTCTTTCATAGATCAAAGTTAGCGAACAATTTTCATTTCGATGCAATTTAGAGAAATGAAGTGCAAGAGATCCAACGGCGAAATTCGGAATGTGTGTGTGTGTATCGCAAAAGTTCATTCTTGGTTCATTCGTTTAAACCGTTTAAATCGCTGTACATTCATTGAAACTTGTTATCGGGAAAAAAAAAAATCAAATTGGACGTGGACTTTTCGATGGCACTTTCAACTTCGTCATAATGACTTCATACGAAACTTTTGCACTTAGCATTGGCATTTCCGCTACCAATTTCCGAACTTTCAACAATTGCACCATCTTGCGATGGTGATGAGAGGGGTGTATCGAAGAGAATTCAGAGGAATACACAAAATATATTTTGTATAAAAATAAATATAAAAAAAAGAATTAAATTGCAATATTAAGTTAGTGCACTCTTGAAGCATTGGGAGCGACGGCCACAGGCTATTCAAATGTGTGAGGTCAGCCTATAACTAATAAGAAACTTCAGCAACTTTTGACTTCTCCGTGTTTTTCACAAAACTTGTCTGGGACACCTTGTTGAGCACTTTTCGGAACAACTTGGAAGATATCAAGAAGTCGGAAGCGCTCAGGTTGAGACTGCGACTGCGACTACGACACGGGGTTTGGTCATTTTGCTTTGAGTTTTTCAGTTGCTTTTAATGTTGTTTTCAAGTTGCTTTTGTGTTGTCTCTTGTGGCTAGAAAACATTCTGTTTACTTGGAATTAAATATTTAGAAAGCTCATCCCTGGAGTTCTGGTTTGTTTTTCGTTCTTGACAGTTGAAGCTTTTAAAGGTGAAAATCTTTTCAAATCGAATTGTCAGAAGAAGAGAAGAGCAGTAAAGTCCCATTCCTTCCTCGCGAGTGAATAGAGTTTTAAGATTAAGAGCAAAAAATTGTGCAAAATAATGCCCATCAAATCAAAAATTGCACCATTAAATGATATCGATAGTTATCGCACGGTAATCAAAAAATTACCTAAGGAAAAAATTTTGCACTTCTCGTGCAAAGAGTTTTAATCGGTCATAACTCCCTAATTTAGCATTTTATCATAATGGTGTTTTGGGAAGAAATACTGGGCATATCTCAGAGTACATTTTGGTGTTAGCTAGAATACCAAACTTTAACTCATACATAGATATTTTTGACCATATATTTTTTTTTTTATTTTTTGCATGAAGGCGTAGGGACTAGGGATTCCAATCCCGGGATCCCGGGATCCCGGACGTTTTCTAGTCCCGAAAATCCCGGGATTAGTCTTCGTTAGTCCCGGGGCATTTTTGCAATTATTTTTAGCTGTCGAGGTAGAAATATAATCAGATGAAAATGCTTTAAGATATAACGTTGCAAGTGGGTGTAATACGTTAGTGGACATAAAAATCTATACGATGGTTATTTTTGTACGTTTAGTACATTAAATGCGATAACTACATGTTTTACGTAGCGTCATTTATCTCTTGTGTAGCCTCACAGTTAGCCGAATGATCTCCGATCAGCTGCAGTGTTGTTAAATGTAGGTACAATTCCCTCACGACTTTGACAGCTGGGTTTGGTGGTAAACAAAAAAACTGATTAGAAAATAATTTGATTTGTGAGAGAAAATCGATTTTTGTATTTTAAACCATTAAAATACGCAGTCGCCAGACTATTGTAATTCAGCAAATATAAGTAAATAAAATCGTAAGGATTTTTGTAGGGAAAAATTTGTGTAAGCAATGAAAAAAGTAGTGATTTTTTGGGGCTGTGTAGGGAATATCAGAAAAAGAATTTAACATCACTGATTCAGCTGTTATGCTTCAAATAACTGGAATGTTATTAAGTTTTTTTTTTTTTTTTTTTATTATTGTTAATGTAAAACATAGCTCAAATAAAAAAAATTGACAAAATTTATTCGTTTTAAGCATTCTTCCTAATCCCGGGACCGATCCCGGGATTGAAATTTTGGAATCCCGAAATCCCGGGATTGGCATTTTGGCCATTTTTTGGAATCCCTAGTAGGTAGCGATAACTTAAAAAACTAATAATACAGTTCGATTCCCTGTGACCGAAATAGGGGGAATCCGTTCAATTCGGTCTTGTCTTTTTTGAAAAAAGCTATCACAGTGTTATCTACATATATTAGTGGTGAGAAAAATGACTTTATAAGATATCATACGACAATACACAAAACAGGTGAAATGAGCTGTAGTTTGCGAGATTTTCGATCGAGATGTTTCTTGTTCGGTTGATAGAGCTTGATGATGATGATATGAGGGTGGGTGGGACATCAGTCCCTTGGCAATCAGGCAATTTCGACCATTTTGCCGTCTTGTGAGAAGAGAAAGGGGGAAAAGAAAGGAAATGGGAAGGTGGAACGAAAGGAGGTGAGATAGGGGTTTAACTCTCACGAATTCCTGGTTCGCTTGAGGTAACCAAGTATTTCCGTGTTGGCTCTATCAGATAGAGCTAACACTAAGATTAAAGCTTGAGCAGTGATCCCTCTCACCAGCTCAAAAGTGTATGGCAACTGGGTTGTGAGAAAAGCCAAGTATAAACATAAATTTAACTTTGTGTGATTTTTGGTTGAAAGCCAATTTTTTGTTTTTTTTTAATAGTTTTTTTTTTTTTTTAAATAAATGAAGCTCAAATTTCATATGTTACCCGAAATTTGTTTTTCGTGTATATGCACTGGTTGTGCTTATAGCCGGGGTTTCAATATATGCACTGACTGTGCTTATAACCGGGGTTTCAATATATGCACTCATCGATTATATGCACTCTTCCTCCTGCATTTTGGACGGTGCATATGTGCATATATCCGTGGAATACTGTGTTATTACCTCATCCGGAGCAGTTTAGTATCGATCGTATTCCCTTAAAAATTTCAACCATTTGAGGTAAGTAAGCTTTAAGGTTTTGGACTATATTTCTGTATATTTTGGTCGTTCGGATGTATAAGAAGATTTTTTTTTTTGGTATTTTTTCGACTATGCAGTAATCTCTTTTGAGCCCTCCCAAACACTGCCACTGGATCTCATAAGTTCCAGAGAAACTTTAAACTGTTAAGCACAGTAAAAATCTTTCAAGAGTTATGAAAAAAAAAATTAACGTATTAACACGTGTGAAAAACACGCGGTACACGTGTATATTTAAATAAACGAAATGCCAACATTGGTCTGGAAAAATCATTATCTTAAGCTGCAACAACGACTTTCAGAAGCCAGAAGGTGAAGTTTTCTTTGGCAAGCAAAAATCGAGTGCGGCTTTTCCATGCGGCAAGCAAGTAAATATACGAAATGATTGATGGCATCGCACACCGCTCCGTGCTGCACTTAACGGATTTGCAGCTGAATCGGTAGTATCGGTAGTTGAACAAATTTACTCAATGAATTTTCATTAAGCAGCAACAAGGCGGACATAATTTTAATTTTACAGCAGAGCCTTTAAAGCCAATACCTGTACTTTAACGCTAGGAAGGAGAAATAATTTTTGTTATTTCAATTCATTATTTATTTTTTTGTTTCCCGGTAAGGATACCCCCCAAAAAAATTGTTCCGTTGTTCATTTTAAAATGAAAAAAAAAAAAAAAAAAAAAAAAAACAATAACAGAAAAATAAGAAAAAGGTAAAAACGATATCACAGCATTTGAAGCTGACGAGGACAAACGGAAAGGAAACGGAAAGGAATACAGGACCCGGAATGTAATGTTAACAAACTTTTCTCATCAATTATTAAGTAGTCACATTAGGAGATATCCCCCTAGCGCAGTCAAAAAGAAAACAAAAAAAATGAGAGGAAAAAATAAAAAACCGTTGACGTCGACATTTGAAAGTTGAAATGCTATTCGACTGGCTATTCAGCGGTTCTGTAACTTCTAGCGCCCGCGTCCATACAGCGCGCGAGTGCGGTCTTGCACTGCGAGGAGCCGACTGCACCACTACCATTTCACGCGTACGCCATATTTCACTTCCATTTGCACACATACACACACACACACACACACAAAATCATACATTCAAGTAAAGGAAGATAGTTTACGGCCCCTCTGCTGCGACTCGCCTGCCGTTGGTCCTTCAGTTGAGTTATAATGTGCAATTTAAAGTATTGCTGACTTTATTCGTTGTCAAGGCTCGATAAGCGTAGCTCATCAAAATGTTTCTTGTTGATGTAACTGTGCTCATCATCCGAGATGTGCTTTATTTTCTTCCCTTTTTATGATTTTTATTTCTTGCCATCGAATCTGCTATTCTGGCGCTTCCTGGGTCTCAGTTCATGCAACGTTTTTATCAGGCATTTTATATGCGAGCCTCTAAATAAGAATAAATATGTGTGCTCGCGCGCGTGTGTGTGTGTGTGTAAGTATGGCTAGAGTGAAATCGCAAATTAGAAAACTTTGTTCATTTATTTGCTGAGTGTTTTCGCTTTTCCTCGGAGTATACGAAGCGGGTCTCCCTTCATGCCATTTGATTCTACACATAAACCGAAAAGCTTGATAGTTTGTATGCTTGATTTCATTTTGACTATGTTTTGCCTATGTGCAAACGAGCCGGAGTCAACCAGGAAATCTATTAAATTTTTCCAGCTGTGACAACTTACAGCTTCTCTCTCTGCTCGCACCACACCTCTCCGGCATGGCGCAGCACACTGACCGGACTCGGACGTTGATAAATTACGGTCGGTTTTGGTATTGACTTTTTGTGAAAACGCTTCAAACGACGGTGACAGGATCGAGGCTTTTGCATATAAAATTCTAGGCTTTTACGAAAGGATTGATTAGTTTTTCATATGTGATTAGTTTGGGGAATGTAATTAGAATGAGGAGTTTCGAAAATCAGTTGAGCGCTTTAAATGGGTCAAAAATCCTTTTTATTTATTAAAAAACGAAAGAAAAGTACACCAAAAAAAAATTGCAGAAAAAAAATTCCAGAAAATGAAAGAAGGATTTTTTCTTAAATGATAAATTAACCCGCATCCATCGGAAATTTTTTTGAACGAAAGATACGTTGTGCATCAAATTGATGCAAATAAAAAACACGAAATAATTTGTTGTTGTTGTTAGTTTTTAATAGAAAAAACGACGAAAATTGAAATTCTATTTCAATTTGGTAACGCAATTGTCACAAATTAGGTAGTGGTGATCAGGACATACAAATTTTTGACAATTGTTACAACGATTACTGTAGGAATTGAGATTTTTTTTGATGTGCAGATGTAACAACGCGATCTTTTATTTGATTTCGGCAACTTTTCCAATATTCCACTGCTTGTAGGTTCGTTTTGGTCAATTGTGATGCCTTTTACTTGTTTTACAAGTGCACTTGCATTGGCCGCCTTCGGTAAGCACTTTCGCGATTCAATGTATGGCATCATCAAAGATTCAGCAACATCGACTAGAAAAAGACGACGACGGTATTTTTCCTCTTTTTTCTTCCACAAGGGATGCAATTCCGTAAAAACAACAAATGAATTGAACGCTGAAACATCAAGAATATTTGAAAAAATGGCCATTGGCCATCGATTTACTTTGCGTTTGCAACGATAAGTGCCGATTCTTTCATCTAAAACATCCACTCCACCCTTAGTTTCGTTATAAAAATGAATTATTTCGGGTTTCTTTGCATTGCGAAGCTCCCTTATTATGCAACGTCATCATAGTCGTCATAGATGACGTAGGTGCGCAGTAAAATGCCGTTGATATCCACGATATGACTAAAACGCTCTTGCATCAATATGATGCACAACGACACTTGTGTTACAAATTTTATAGATCTCTAACTGTAAATCTCTCGCTAACTCTAAAACTGCTCTCTTGTTCCTTCTGCTACTTTAGAAAGGTACACAAAAATATAATTCGAAATATGCATATTTATTCCCAATATAGGAATGTGTATGTAAAAAATGCATCAATTTGATGCAAACGATGGATGCGGGTTAAGTAATTGCATCATTGATTTGCTGACGATTCCGATTGCAATGTTTTATGGTAGGATATTTTTTTTTAGCTTTTAAAACTATCTTTCGATTGTTATCGCAATCGTCCTTTTGAAGTTGACTCAGCAAAATAGCAAATTTATTTCCCATACCATAAAGTAAATGAGATAGGAAAGAGAGAGAGAAATAGGAAAGAGAGAGAGAGAGAGAGAGAGAGAGAGAGAGAGAGAAGAGAGAGAGAGAGAGATAGGAAAGAAAGAGAGAGATAGGAAAGAGATAGAGATAGAGGGAGAGAGAGAATTATGAAAGGGAGAGAGATAAAGAGAGAGAAAGATAGGAAAGAGAGAAAGATTGGAAAGAGAGAGAGAGAGAAAGATAGGAAAGAGAGAAAGATAGGAAATAGAGAAAGATAGGAAAGAGAGATACAAAAGAGAGGGAGATAGAGGAAAGAGAGAGGAAAGAGAGAGGAAAGAGAGAGGAAAGAGAGAGGAAAGAGAGAGGAAAGAGAGTGGAACAAGAGAGGAAAGAGAGAGGAAAGAGAGTGGAACGAGAGAGGAAAGAGAGAGGAAAGAGAGAGGAAAGAGAGAGGAAAGAGAGAGGAAAGAGAGAAGAAAGAGGGAGGAAAAAGAGAGGAAAGAGAGAGGAAAGAGAGAGGAAAGAGAGGAAAGAGAGGAAAGAGAGAAGAAAGAGAGGAAAAAGAGGAAAGAAAGAAGAGGGAGAGAAGAGAGATGAAAAAGAGGAAAAAGAAGAGAGGAAAAAGAAGAGAGGAAAAAGAAGAGAGAGAAGAAAGAGAGAGAAGAAAGAGAGAGGAGAGTAGAGTAGAGAGTGAAGAAAGAGAGAGAAGAAAGAGAGGAAAGAGAGAGAGGAAAGAGAGAGAGGAAAGAGAGAGAAGAAAGAGAGAGAAGAAAGAGAGAGAAGAAAGAGAGAGAAGAAAGAGAGAGAAGAAAGAGAGAGAAGAAAGAGAGAGGAAATAGAGTGAGAAAGAGGAAAAATTATAAATAAATAAAAAAAATTTTATTTATGTATAAGTCCTCTCAATTTAGGTAAAATACCCATTGTCATCGAAATTGTTCTGACCATAAGACAAGAGCTGCCATATTATTATATAAAATCCATACCAAGGAGCCTTTCAAATGCGGCATGGCAATTAAACTATTTTCATTTTCTGCACCTCAATTTGATGAATGAAATTAATCTCGTTAGGGCACTTTAATGGTCGCAACGCCACAAGAAGAAAAAAAAATTCACCAAACACTTCAGGACGAGAATACTTGTAAGACCCAACAATGATAATAACTCGGTGCAAATACCAAAAGAGAATACACTGCACTTGTTCACACATAGCAATTGAATTGTAGGTATGTATGTATATACAAATAAATCGAGTTGTTCTTTGAAAAGCACAAAACAAAAACTGTAGCATACTATCGAGCGTTCGTTTTGTTTCCGTTTACGGTTTTGTTTGACTTTATGTTGTTGTTGTGTTTATGTTTATGTTTGCGTTCGAAGTTTGTGCTGATATTTTAAAGCAAAAGGGGGAAATTAAATATTTCACTTGAAACGAGCTGCAACGCCATCACCAATGTGATTGTTTAAATGACTTACTGACTGACATATAGTTCGCCCGAATCATTCGTAGGTACATACGAGTATACGCAACCAGGCAGGCCACCACACGAGGATCGAGACGATGTCGGCAACGGACGGACGGACAGACGGCGCAGAAGGAGGCGATGCGAAAGGCACACAAAACGAATGATTGTGTTGTGCTTCATTGCATTGTTGCAATTTCTGTTGATGTGCGCATTTCATTGTTTGTTTGTGTTAGTGCAAAGTGTTAGCGTTGATGTTCGTTTTGTTGGTTTTTCCTTTGAAGAGCGAATGCCAGCGCGCTTTATTTGCTAGCCCACTATTATGGTTGGCATTTAAGGCGCCATTCTTTATGTTATCATTTCCTATTTTCTTTCTATTTAACTTTTGTATGTGTATGTGTGTGTGAGTATTGTGTTTGTCTTTCGATTGCGAAGATTTGTTTTGCCACTAACTGAAGTATTACTAGCAACCCAATGGACTTGTTTGTTTTGATTTTTCCTAAAATTACTGACAGAGGTAAGTTCGTCTTGACCCTACCGATGGTTAAGAGTAGAAAGCACTCTTACCTTTTCGATTGTGAGATACACATCTTTTTGCAATCTCGGAACGTTTTCCACTTGAGTGTTTTCGTACATCAAATGCAAAAGTGCATAAGAAACCTTAAGTGGAGGAAGAAATTCGATTAGTGCTTAGTGTGCAATCGTTAGAAGAGAATAGAAGAAAAAAAAACCAAAGGAGTCTGAAATTCTTTTACAATATCTGAATATAAGATCAGAAGTTCATCATTTTTATCTTCTTCTTCTTTGGCTTCATGCAACTTGTCTGTTCGATAGCCTTCATTGCCATGAATAAACGCTCCCGCTTCCAGCATAATCTATTAATATTTTTTCAAAGCAGTGCTCAGCGACTCCCACGACCGACTCGACCGCTCCTGTGGACGACGGATCTCATTTAAATCATTTTCATTTTCTTCAACATTAATTTCCAGCAGAAAACAATGCCTGTTATCCATGGATTTATTACGCGCAGCGTGCTCTGCTCTGCTCTGCTCCAAACAATGCCAAACAAATTGAAAATCTTATGAATGAATAAATGAGGAAACTAAAATCCGCAGCACAAACTCGAGACCGCTCGTTTAGTTTGGCACAGACTGCAATTTACTTGCGACGAAGGAGTGGAGAAAAAAAAATAAAAAAAATTATAAAATAGATTAAAAAAAGCTAGTGAAACTTTTTCGTTTCATTTTCTTCTTTTTCATTGACTGTGAACTGTTATTTTGAAAAGCTCGTTTCTGAGAGTAAAGCAGAAAAGGAGGAAAAAAAGCGATGAGGACACAAAAAAAAAATCCCGTTTCAGGCCATTAAGATCATTTGCTATGACCGGATTTTTGATAGTCTTTTTCTGTCTCTCTCTCTCTTTGGAGTCCAAAGCGCTTCGGTCTTGTGTTTCCTTTCATCTTCATCGTTTACATCTTTGATGTGCTTTTTACGATTTTGAATTTTGCATACATTTTTCGCATGACGAAGCAGCCCGGCCCGTGACATGAAGTAAAACATGGACCAGATGAGGCATACCTGCAGGGGGATTGGCAATTTAATTCCCACCTAGAAGTAAGACATAAAGGCTAGAAGGAAATTTCATTTCGAGGCTCGAACATTGTAGGGGGAAGCTTAGGCTACTTGGGGGCATCTCGTGTAGGCTACACACAGAGCTTGAAGCAGTTCTCATTCGATTGCAAGAACGTTCGATTCGATGCAAGGAGGAGGCAATATGTTGCTTCATTTATTCAGCTGGCTGCTGTCACTGATACGACTTTATCCCTTAACCGCTGCATGCATGTGTGCTGCAGAAAGCAATAGCAATGAATTCGATGATGCATGCGCCGGGGAACAAGACATCTATGCGTTTCTATTGAACTGCATTCGATATTGTTTGCCTGGTGCTGAGATTGTTGTAGAAGAGAACAATTTCATGATCCTTGTGGGTGTCTGGTCTCGTTAATGACATTTGACAGCGTTTCCCCATGCTTTGCAAAGACATGTGTGAATATCAGCAATCGATTAAATACGCCTTGCCATGGACAAAACCTCTCAAACTTCCAACTGGCCATTGGATGCATAAAAGGATAGCAGAATATTCGAAACAGCTCGGAATACCAAAGCCGACATCATTACGGACTTCAATCAAAATTGTTTTCAGGAATGATCGTCCTTCAAGCAACCATTCAAAACGATTTCATCATTCCTATTTACACTTTGTGTCGGAATCGATAAATTCAACGAATTCGGACAAAATTTCATAGGCGAACTTCTTCAGCTCTTTAAGGGTTTAGGGTTAACATGGGTTCCACGATTTTTAGAAAAACCTACATTTTTAAACGCCTTATTAAATTCTACAACAACTCCAGAATATTGTCCAATAATTGCGGAGATACAGCTTTGAAAAGTGGCTCGCTCAAGGCCGGTCGCATTTTCACTCAGAGCTTTAAAAGTGGTCAAGATTTCATTTTTTCTTTCTCCTTCTTCCAGATTCTAGTTAATAATATTAACAAAATGTTAGCTCTTTTTTCAATTCAGATTCTGCTCTCCACGCGAATGCCCCGATCTTTTCGAAGATTTCTTTAAATACGCCTTGGGCTGAGCTCTAAGCATTTTTGACAGAATTTTCAGAAACTCATTCAAATATGTATGTATCTTCAATAAAATAAAAAGCTTGAATGAAATATTTCATTTTTATATGGGCAAAAATAAAAATAAAAACTATAGGAAAATAGGCCGAAAAAAAGGAAATAAATTTCTAAGTTTATTTAAAAGGGATTTCGCTCTCAAGTCCCAAGCTTCATATGAACGTAATTGCGAATGATTTGATATCTCATTCCTCATCCTCCTCCCCTTCGAACCTTTTTACTATACATTGCTCTCCTTGAATTTCTTCTATTTACGGCGAATATGTATGTCGAGGTTAGATCCAGAGGAATAATCAAGCTAATGGATGCATTATCATATTACGTAGGCACGAATGCACTTGTGGGACCGTGTTCATTGGGTGTGTTCTCTTCTCTGGTTTCGAATGAAAAAGCAAAAATCATTCGAAAGAGAATCCGACGAAAATAACTTGAAACAAAATGTGTGCATATTAACATTAATACAAAATTCATAAGATTTCATTTGGTGCGAATGACAGCGACAGGGAAAGAGCCAAAAGAGCCAAAGCGGAGCGGACAGAAAGAGAGTATAAAATATACATAAAATATAGATTTCTTTGGAACAAGACACTGCTCTCCTTCGTGCTGGGTAAACAGAGTTTTCTATTGCAAAAACGAAAAAGAATATTTTGTACACACATCCAGACGGACGCATGAACGCACACACAAACACTCCAGCGATAATATGTACGAGAGTATGCTTAGCGCATGGATACGAACGCATTAGAAGACATTAGGAGGCAAGTCGTAATGCGAGCTCCTTCGTGGCCCCCAATGAAATTGATGTAAATGACACAGCCAACCCAATCCTTGCAGCGAATGTAATTCGATGCATTCTGCCGTTCACCATTTCGGTGCGACTTCTTCTTCGTCTGGTGTTCTTCTTCTTCTTCTGCGTTAACTTTATGTAAACTAATGTAAACGTCGTCCTCGTCCGAACCCCAACGAAGGAGACGTTAAAGAGCGTCGAGACTAAGAAGCTGTACAGCTTATTTACGAGACTAAATGTGCAAGGCAATATAGCGTTTATCTGAACATTCACGTTGAACGGATAACCCTCGGCAGGAAGTGAAATTATGATTTATCTTCATGCACAATGAAATTACAGGAAGACACGCGCTTTTGCGACTATCTTTGGGGGGCGAAAAGAGATAGTCAGCAGTGAGCTCCGCGGTAATAAAAGCCAGCTAGAAAAATGATTTTTTTCGTATTTATTTTAATTTTAATTTTTTTTTTCCAGTGCTCATAACGAAAATTCAAAGAAAATTGTGCAGAAACATATTTTCAATCGCGAAAAATCTTAACAAAGCGACGTTATGAAAGTAAAGTTCCTGATAGCAAGTGGGGGATGTGACAGTTATTGGTTGCAACAGCTGTTTAAGCAAAACAACGCGCAATTCACGGAGATATCATAAATCATATCACAACAAAGAGGAACTATCATAAAATTCTTAAAAAGGACTTTAATAGAATTTCCGTCTTGGATAAGCTGAAAATATCAGTGCATACTTCTCGGAGTTACTCAATTTACCTGCCATTTAGCAGACATACTGACTAGCGTTCAGGTGGAGGACAAAACGGAAGTTAGAAATGCTAAAAATGTTACCTGTGGTCGAGGAGTCAAATTGAATTAAATCTGACTTCAAAGGATATACCTTAACGGAATAATATCTCTTTTTTGTGCCACATCCCTTGTTGTCTTTCAGTACCTTTAATTGGAGAAAATTGAAGTCTTTCTTCAAAATATTCGTAAAAAGTCTTTATCTTGATTTTTCCAATTAAATTAAGGAAAGCGTTGAAACAGTTAGGCACCATCCAACCCAAACTAAGAACCGAAACATGAGCTCTAAAACAAGGATTAAAAAAAAAAAAAATCTATTTTCTTATCTGTTGCTGGAAATCTTGTTACAAACAAAAAGCGCTAAGTTCGTTAAACCCAAAATATTTCTCGAAAATTTGGCGTCTTTGCGCTTCGGACCCAAACACCACGATAACAAACCAAGAGACCAAAATACAAATCTACGCCAGACATCGTCAATTTATTAAGAGATAAGGAAAAAGGATGGATGGCAAAAGAAAGAAGAGGAGATTCTTCGGGAACATTTCAGCATAAAAATTGAACCCTTCAGAGAAACAGAAATTGGCAATTAAAACACTTTTCCGCTCGAAGGTCCTTTTGAACGAACAACGAATGAACAATGAAATATATTTCAATATAAATTGTCGCCAAACAAAGAAGCTAAAATTGTTGCTCGTTTGTGATTTTGGGTTTTTTAATACTTCAATTAGTGATAATTATTTAGGAAATTATAAAATTGAATGATTGAGTTGCTCTTTTTCTGACAAGTCTCCTCCTGACCTCGACCTCTTTCGCCCAACTCCTTACACTATTATATCGCCTCGAATTGTTGTTGTTCATTCAATTTATGATTTTCATTTGCACTTGAATGCATTTCGTTCAGGAATTTTCTTCTGCCTACCACCTCTACCTATGGGACACATTATTTCCACAACTGCTCACTTTGTTTTGTTCCAGTGTTTGCCGCCCATCGACCCACCGACCGACCGTCCAATCCTGATAGAAATTGCAACTAGCCAGCCCAACAAATGGCAAAAGCGCTACGTTACAGAAATCATTAACGACGAGGCTCTGGCTCTGGCTATGGCTATGCCTCTGTGCTTTTGCAGTTGTTGCTCCGAGCGAGTAAACAAGCAATGCCTTATTGTCCAGTGTGTTCTCGTTGTCGTTGTCATTGTCGTCGTTGTTGTTGTTTTTGTTGTTTGCTCATTCGTTACTTGTTGTCGGCCTTGTCCTCATAACGTACAGATTGTATGTTTGTATTCATGTATGTGAGTCAGTACGTGAAACATTGCCTTTCGTAGGGCTTACGATCCGGCCATAGTGGAGAAAAGTTTCCAGAGATGATAGCCTTGAACTGGACTGTCGTCGTCGATCCCAGTGAGGATTTGCAACTTCAGCAGTGACAGTAAAAATTAACCGCAAGCTATAAGCAGGTTCATTCGTGTTGCCTCGAGGTCGAAGCGAATGATAATTGAAGATTTTCATCAGCATAACGGAAAAAATTAAATCGCATTTAATACATTAAGCGGCCTTAGTCATCATAAATGTATATACACACAAATATACAATACGCAGAAGGATCTAGGTCACTTCATTATTTTATGTCCTTTATTATCTTTATTACCTACTATTGTTATTATTTTTTTTTTTTGTTTTTTTTATTTTCGTCAGTGGGCATCCACACAAATGTTATGCCATTGCGTAATGCTAATACAATGCCTACCAAGAGTAAATTTAATTTCCGTTGGCTTTGGCAACCGAAATGACAGAATCAATGTTTACCCAAAATGACCACAGGACCACATATGCACAACGAAGCTCAGATCAACACGCCGAAAGTGAATTACGACTGCATCGGCCACCTTTGCAAGCAAAATCTGGAAATGCGTTACCACAAATGTTGTAAGCCACTTTGGCTTTGGATCGGGCTTAGTTTAAATCGAATTTTCGAATATAAAATCGGTTAAATTTTTTGTTTTGCGGGACGTTAGTGAACACACGTCAATTGAATGTGAGTGGCCCCAAACCCACCCAAAAAAACAAAACGTATTATTCGATTCGATTAATCAACAAATTATAATCAATACTGTGGATTGAATTAAGACGAGTAGACGGCGACTTATAGGGAAAAACCACGACTGACCAAAACCAAAATCGGTTGCCAACTGAAAAGCGACCCGTATTCAATTATTCTCTTATCGGCTTAAAGCATAAAGCGCTCGCTCTCTGTCTCTCTGTCTCATGCAAAATTCCATGAATTTTAAACATTTAAATACGTAAAGCGTATATTTTTCACTAATGCTGAAAACTCTTGCCAACGCACGAAATGAAATTAAACCGACACTTCAACTTGGACTAAGGCGGTCAAAGTTCACCGTGTCTAGTGAGCTTGCACGAGCGTGTGAGCAGTGAGCAGTGTGCGTGTGTGTGTGTGCCTCTGCTATACAACTCGTTCATAAGCTGAAAAGGTTACTGCTCCGGAAAATGGTTGCGGTCTCTCTTTTCGTAGGAAGTGTCAACTAACTTTGGCTACCATTTTTATTCCGCACTTATGTAATATTCAATGGAAAACAATAAAACTTAATGAATAACTAAAAATGGGGGAAATAAAATTTAACCCGTTCATGTCCACCAGTTCCTTCGACGATAAAATGCAAAAACTAAAAATTCATAAAAGCCCCAACAAACTCGAACTTTCTCTCCGGAGCACGAGTCACAAAAAAAAAAATCTCAAAAAAAATTAAATGAAATGAAATATTTCAAATAACTTACACATAAAAGGTGAGTGGTTGCTGTATTCGCTGGTTTTGCTGGCGTTCGCTTTGTTCGGATTAGAATGTCATGTTCTATGAAACAGGTCTGACAGGAGAGTCAGGAAAATGCGCTTTGTTCGGCGTTCATCGTGAAGGTTTATTCATTTTTTTTTTTTTGTCCCGCGCGAGTTTATTATTTTTCTTGACCGAAAACGAAATTTCGAAAGTTAGAATTTCATTAAAATTAGTTTTTGTTCAGTAATTAAATCCGAACACGTTACCGCTGCCATTGCAATTGAAAATGTGGAGCTTTCATTGGATCCAAAATTGCATTTCACTTTGAATTTGAGGCTTCCGATTTTATATATATTTTATCTTGGCAAGCGGCAAGAATGCTCTCATTCTGTCTAAGCAAATTGCGTTAACAGATGAGAGTTGAGGGTGAATCGGAGTGCGCGCTCAGTTAATGTTCACTGAACGTAACTTAAATTTACTTAAGGGGAAAATTTTGGGTAGATTTTTATTTTTTATTTTTTTTCGAATGTACATTTCAAGAGAATTGTGTAATTATTTCAAGGAAATCGTGCTAGGGGATACGAAGATACAGCGCTTCAAAGCAATTGGCCCACCTGAATTTGTTCGGGGGAAAAACAACTTTAAATCGATTTTGTGGAAAGCGACTTTTTTGAACTCGGTGAATACGAATGCTGCAATATCGCAGGTAATGGTAATATCTTAGCCCTTTTTTTCTATTTAAAAAAAATAAACTAACCTGAATTTTTAACTTCAAAGCACTACAAAACAAAAAAAAAAAAATAAAAAAAAAACAAGTAAGGGTGTTATGGTCAGGCGAGCCTGACAATAAAATACCGGACACAGACACATATGTTTAAATAATTTTTGAACAACGCCCAAAAAACAGGACCACTACGTCAGAATATTCAAGAGGTTTTTAAGGTCATTAGGGGCCCCATAACAACATTGTAAAATTCTTTATGCAACGTTTGACGCCATTACTAATTCAGAATATTGTCAACGAGGTTTTATAATGGTCATTAGGAGGCACCCATATAACCAACTTTTGTGATAATTTCACTTTATGCTTACTATGTGGACGCACCATTGCAACCTTAAATACTTTGCACAACGCCCATTATTTACTTGCAATTTTTTTCATTTTTGCAATCCTAATCGGAGGCTTACAATATACACTCAAATTTTGAAGTTTCATTAAAATATTTCGAAAATATTTAATTTTTGGATTTTTTGACAGACCTAGTACTGGCAGGTACCCCATAAAATTGTCCGATCGGAGATCCATTGTCGATAAATTATTCATTGTTCTTATCTTCATTCGACCGTTGAGTCACGCATACTTCAAATTTTGTCATAGAAAGCTCATAACTCCTTCTGATATAGATAACTGTATACAGACAGACGGACAGACAGACGGACATGGCTAAATCGAATCTCCTAGTGACGCTGATCATTTCTATATATATTTTGTATGGTCTATCTCGACTGGTTCTGGGTGTTACACACAAGCACACAAACGCAATATACCCTCGACACAGAGTGTTCCGGGTATAAAAATGGCCTCGATATAAATTTTCTTTTAAAAGCGTTTTTTTTTTTTCTCAGATAATCCGTTAACCCTCAATCGTGTTTACCGCAAAACCACTTTTATCGAAGCGCCTCCGGAGAATCACTGCCGCCGATATATTTATCGATAATTTTATTTTTTTTCCCCCAAAGATACCTTAGACGTTAAGCTCTAAGATGTATATGAAATAAATACACCAAAATTATTCATGTCTCCAAAAAACTCATCAAAACATACATTTTTTCGGCTTTAAAACTATTCTATCCCCTTAACGACGAGCACTTATTAGTTAAGAACTCAACTCGACTAAAGAATTCTACTTATATTGACTAAATTCTTTACTTCATTTAATTAAATGTATTTTCAATCAAGGCATCCCACTCTTTGGTTTCCTTTCCTATGAGAATGGATTCGGAAATCACTGTGAAATCCTTTTTAAATAAATCAAGGAAATGTTCATCAATGAAGAGACGTCATTATGTGAGATGTGACCCAAAAAAGTCCTTCAAAAAATTCTTTTCCAATTGAAGTTCAGAAGTCAATGTTCATTAAGCTTCGTTTTTTATGATCGAAAGGGTATACACGAATGACCGCACTAATATCCTTCTTTTATTTTATAGCTTAGTAAACCCAAAATGAGCTCAATTTGAACGAAAAGTGAGAATATTTCAAAGAAAATATGCGAAAGTAGAGAAAATGGTGGCTACCCTCAACGACAGAACGTGGCATTTTTAGTCCCAAATCGAGGTCAGAAATTGCTTGTCATATATTATTGCCAATACTGCTTATTGATTTTCGCCTACAAAAAACAAAAAACATAAAGGATTCTTTGCTCAGTTCAGTTTAGCTCAGCCCCGCTTGGTTCAGTTCGGCTCGGCTATCTTCGGTTGTAAACAAAAAGAAAAATGTGCCTATTCCACAAATTTGTGCAGAATCTGAGCCAAAAAGTTCGCTATTGTGTGGTTTATGTAAGCATTATTGTATCAGCATAAAGCTGTCGCCAGTTATTTTGTTATTGTTGCAAGAAAATTGCGTTCCTTGAGCCGATCTCCTACGTGTTACCAAGTGTACACAAGTATGTATGCGTTTGTATGTGTTGTTTTGTGCGAGTGTTCCCAGAAAAGTGTATTGTTGTCTTGATTTAATGAAAATTTTGCTTCAATGTATTTTCGCACTCGATTTCATGCTGCTTACTTGAAGGTCAAAGCTTACTTAAACAAGTTAAAACATAATTGAATTGTGCCTGGTCTTAATGTGTGGAATGCGAAGAAGTGAGGTGGCGGGGGCTGCTCGTTCGTTTGCCAGCACAACATGAATGTGCTTTAAGCAAGTGAAATTTAATTTTATGCCCGACGCTTACCAACGGAAATTAGCTGATAAGCATGTTTTTCATTTGAGGCATTTTGCATATCTACATTTTAATTGAGCTATTGTAAAAATTACTTTGAAATTACTTAGAGAACTCGCTTCGTTTAATTCGTTTATTTCAAAATTCAATTGTAGTACACAGAGTATAAGAGGACTTTAGCTGTTATCAAAACCTTTTCATTGTACTGCTTTATATTGAAATCAGGCTTTGCGTGTGTGTGTGTGCGCGCGCGTGAACAAAGAGAAATTCCGTCGAACGACAAAAAAAAAAAAGACTTAAAAGGGATTAAAATGTACGAATGGAGTGAGCGGCAATCGTTTGTCTCGTTCTCTCTTTGAATTTAGCAAACATTTATCCTTTATAGGACTTTAATGGTTGCAGTTCATTTCCATTGTAAGCCTTGAAAATGGAATTCTTTTGAAGGGACATAAAGTAGACCTAAATTTAACATTTTATTGGATGCTAAATTAATTTCGGGAAACGTTTTAAAGACGAGCAGGTCAAAAATGAGGGCCAATTTCAAAGGCCGATGGAAGATTATATCAGTTGAAAATCTTAAAGCTCTTCAACCATTGAATTATGTAAATACTTTGACTTCGCTTTCTTTGGCATTCTCTCGTCTCATCTCTTGCGAGTAATTCGGAACAAAGCCTTACAGTAATTGAAAAAGAAAAAAAAACCAGGGAAGTCCTTACTAAGGCAGCAGACAGTAATTATTGTGAATGTCATGGCTGCCTCCATTGAGATGTTGAGAGATTTGCGTGCGGTTTGAATACTTCAATTGAATATTTTTCAAAAAAAAAAAACCGAGGTTCTTGAACGTGCCTGTCAGAAACAAGGAAACCAAATTAATCAGCGAAAGCTCAAAGGAATGAGTTTTCCGGCTAAAGTTCATCATAGCTTTCATTGTTTTAATGTTAAGCTTCTTATTTATGGGAATTTCAAAAAAAAAAAAATAATAAAATAAAATAAAAAAAAACTAACAAAAAAGCAAAAAAAAAAATCAGAAAAAAGAAAAACATGAGGAATTCCCTTTTGGCATTTATCCTTTTTGATTCCATCCATTCGTTTTGTGGTATTTTCTTATTCACGCTAGCAAGTGAGAAACCACAGACGCCAGAATGAAGGGTTTATCGACTGACAAAGCAAGACCCTCAACTTAAGGGAGAGCAAAGTTCTTTTGAAAAGGCACATCCCTGCGGCCTTTAGCACGCATACGTACGTATATGTAAGTATGTATGAGAGATGTGTGCTTGCGATTAAGGAAATCATCTTAGAAGCGCTTTCGGAGGAGTAATGGAAATCAAAATAAAACACCAAAAGCGAAAACATAAACAATTAAATAAACAAATAGAAACTGAAGTGAATTTTTCAGCAATAAAAATAAAAAAGCAATAAAGGAACTCTGTTCGAAGGCTCGCAAACTTACATACATATGTGCATATATTCTTACAATACACTCGCATGCATGAACACATTCGCAGGATTGAAGAAAATCACTTTTAAAGGGCTATAAACGAAACACACACACACACACACAGAAGCACAAAATATTTGATGGCCTTAAAGGGCAATCCGCGAGCTTGTACATTACGTATACGCACGTTGGGCCACTGAAACAAATACACTGTGACCGCAGAGCAATGTAACTGTAACATCGGAATCCGACTGAAATCTGAAGATCACGATGAGAGTGAGTGATTTTCGCCGATGACATAAATCAGACTACAGCCACTTGCAAACAAAATGTCTGACATTTCCTGCTGATTCTTCTGCCCGCTATCCAAAGTAGGACGCAGGAACGTTGGTTTTTTGTTTTTCTTTTCTGCTGGCTTTGTTTTTGTTTTCGTTCTCGTTTGTGCTTTTGTTTTCTTTCTGTGTTTCCTATTGCGGCAGTCGATGTGGTCCGCAAGGGGTTAAGACCGATGACGAAGTCCTTGTCTACCAGCAATGTGACAGTTTAAAATTACTTTATATTTGGTCGCGGTTTCTTGTTGCCTTGGCGGCGGCAAGCATTTTCATTTAGTTTTTCTTTTTGAGTTTCCCTTTTTGTTGCATTTTGGGGTTAAGTGTCGAATTCTGGCATGCAATATTATGCAACCATTTTGACTATTGAAAAGCTTTTTGCTTTTGAATTAAAGTCGTCGCCATGGAATGTTTCAATCGGCTTACAGAAAAGAGGGAAATTTAAACATTTTAAAGGATATGAAAATTACTTAACAAATGACCACGTAACAAAATTCTTCTCACAACGGATCGAAGGTTTTTTTTTTGTTAAAAAGTTGACAAAGGCAAAGGAAAGTACAGAAAGTACACTTCACTTTCACTTCACTCATTTAAATATAAAAGAACGATAAATTTATTACCAAAAAGCAATTTTATTAAAAAAAAAAGAATATAAATATAAAAAAAATAAAATAAAAATAGAAACATAAGCCCAACAAAATCCAAAAGAAAGAAAAAAAAAGCGAAAAGGAATAATTTTCTTATGCAAATAAATTCAAAAGGCGAATTATGCTGCATAAGAGAAACATTCATGGCCTAAAATGTTTGGAGGTACCTTCCGAATTGTTGCCTTAAACTTTATCAAATTTCGACGAAAAGCAAAGGACCAATTAATTTTGTCATGCATAATCAGTGTGGGTGGCGTAATAAATTAAAACACAAAAAGACCTAACGGCAAAAAAAAAGAATAGAAGAAAAAACGGCCGACAGAAATGTCATAAAAAGCAACAGAAAACGTCAACGTTGGCTTAAAGATGAAATTGTCATTTCTCATTATTCAAAGGCACAAAAAAAGGAGCATTTTAAAATTAGGAGTAAAACAAAAAACAGAAAATGGCTACAAAACTGAATAAACACAAAAATATTTAGTCCTGCATTCGAAACCTTGAATAATGAAGACGACAACAAGCAATTTCCATTCACTGAATTGGAAGGGACATCTTTTTAAAGCTAAGAGCGGAGTCATTGAGAGAGAAGATTTCAGCCCAGTAAAAGGTTCAAATGGACGCATCGAAAGTAGGCTACAACTGTTCATGTTTTAGAGCATACCTGCCTGCAAGGGAATATAAATTTTATTCACAAAATATTCATATGAAAACCCCATTACATCCAAAAGGATATTCAAAATAATACCAAATTTCGAAAAACGCTTGCAGAGAAATTCAATCAGAAAGGATAATAAAAAATTTATTAAAAACTCTTATTCGAAAACAATTGCCCTTAAAAATGGCAGCTCCTTTTTTCAGTTTTTTGTGATTTTTTTTTTTTTTTTTTTGCAAATCCCAATTCAAAAAGATAGGCACTGGCCTATGTTCCCCCATCGAATTCAGATTTGTCTATCCTTCCTGTAGAACCGAATCGCCGCTTTTTGAAATGTTGAAAAATTTTAGAAAACTATAAAAGTGTTCGTTTTTATTTCTAAAGGCTTTTAATCCAATGAGCCATTGTAGTTTTTGGAAAAATTGGAAAAAATTTGGGACAGAAACATTTGTGCAATCAGCTTTATGTCATTTCTGCGAGGCTCACTCATGCCACGTCAATGAAAGAAGCACAAAATACGGGCATTTCCACAGAGAGTCCGGTGCATATACACCTTAGCGGCGTATCAAGGCGTTGTAAGCTATAATTCTAAACAACGCTAACAGGCATATGGATGGGTGGAAACGGCATTCGAGCTGCAGTGGCAGGTGAACGACGACAATTTGTATAAAAGGGCAATCGGGAAAAACGCCCCAAGTTAAATAAAATAAAGAAAGGGAAAAAAGTATAAAAAAAATTAGGGCGAATAATAAAAACGTTTTTCATTTTTTCGGGGGCCAAAAAACTGAGCAAAAATATTTGTTTTGTGTTGTGAGCATTGGATGTCCGGGAGTAGGTATCTGCTTATAAAGGGTCGATGGTCGATATTTACTGTCAAGGTACATATATGTATGTGTGCTTTATGAATAATTTTATTATATTTTTTTTAAGATTAGCAGCAAAGCTAAATGAAAGCCCATTTCAAATGATTTTGATGAAACTAAAACGTGCACACATACAACACACACACACACAATCAGGCTCAAATAGTTGTGTTTGTATCGGGTTTTGTTTGGCAAATACATACATGCCTAAATATATTTGCGAAACAAAAAATCCGTTTTCGAAACGGAATACCCATGTGGCTCATGTGAGATAAAAGCGGAATATAAATAAATCGTAATAAATAACTTTTGTCCATGCAATAAATCTCTGCAAAATGGTCATTTGCATTGGCAAAACGGTTGGATTCTCTTCGTTTTTTTTTTCTTCCTTTCTTTATTTTTGCATGCCGCGTATTCAGCACGGTTGTCGTCTTAAGTGGCACGTCGTATGCGTCAAAAATAAATGTGTTCAACGTGCAAGTGGCTGGCGGGCGAATCAAAAGTGCCATGCCAACGACTGAAAATAAAATTTAAATGTATTTGTCTTGCCTTAGGTTATGCCAAGACACTATGCTCTCCTGATGCGATTCTATTATCATAATTTCAGGCGTATACGTAACGTGCGCTGGTGTATGGGCAAAACGTTGCGTATACGTGGGTGCGGCGCAACAAAGAAACCTAAAGCTGTTATTTGAAATTTAAATGAAAAATAGAACAAAAAAAAAAAACTAAAAAATTCTTAAACTTATTGCGTTTCAATGGAAAAACTTTCAAACAAAAGTAAATCAAATAAAATTATGCGTTTCGAAAGCTGTCAATATGCTTGATTTTGTAATATGCTTCGCTATGATTCTGACTCTCTACTTGGATAATAGGAAGCAGCATACCGAAAAGAAAAAAAAATAAATAAAAATTGAAAAAAAATAAATATCCCGTTAAATATTTAAATTGAAAAAGACAACTTTTCCAACCATAAATCTATTCAACTTTAGGAAATGAACAAAACCTGCTTCTCCTCCATCTTCAAAGCGCAAAAGTTTACGAAAACAGTCATAAAAAATTTCATCCTCGTAAATCAAACGATTTTTAGCCTGGAAACCCAGTTGGGCACGCTCAGTCGTTGTACATCAAAATAGGTTTATCGAAATTCCACCATTACCAAGAGCACCACACACACGAAAGAAATAAAAGAGAGAAAAAATTCAAAAAAAAAACAAAAAGAAGCATAAAATAAAACATAAAAAAGTGCCTATCGAGAGCCTGCAAAAAATTGCAGAAATCAGGAAATTAGGAACAATTGCACACGATGATTGCCTGGTGAGCGTTCAGCGGCGTACACGTGCTCGGCACTCTTTATTTGTACATCATAACGATTCGTATATTATAGCAATTGTGGCAAGAACGGTTATTTGTTGCTCGTGTGTCTCGTACATGACGAACGTGCGCGTAGTTAAGCCCAATCCACACAGCATTTCTATAGCTCCTCCTCCCCTCCTCAACAGTTTCGATTCGTATAAATTTTAGCGCAGTAATATAAGCGAGCCATTCTTAAGCAAATTCGATTGCCTCCCCTGCTGAGCACGCTGACAGTCATGTGTATTAAATTAAGCTAGCCGAAACTCATTGTAAAATACGACGAGTGTAAGCGAGTTCCATTTTGTCCACTTTTTTTTATCTTTTTTTTTGGTTCGTTTGCGGATTAATAAAATATATTTGCAAATTGTAACAAATTGCATTGAAATTGGAGCAAATTGTATTTGTTCCGATGAAATTCTGTAGGAAAATTTCGAAAGCTTTTTTCGAATGCTCTACAGTATTCAATGATATATTGAGTTATTTATTGACTATCCGGATAGTCCGTGTGTGTGTGAGTGTGTGTTTATTTGGATAAAATCTCCGAAAATATTTCGGGCCACATGGAGTCAAAATGTGTGCTCTTTGTCAACTGTTTTTAAAGCCGAAAGCGACTCTCAAATGAAATCCTCTTTAACTGCTTAAAAACAAAAAATGCCTATTTGAGTCCTTTTCCGATTCGATTTAAGCTTTTAATAAAAAAATTAATCGTTTTAAAAAGCCTTGCGGCTGTTATGCAATGAAAAACTCATCATCGAGTCCTTAGAAATGGAAAGCAATCAGCTCTTAATGCTCGAAAACGAACTTCATTTACTTCTGTTCTATGGAGCCTGAATTTCAAGTGAAAAGCAATGTGATTGATTGATCGAAAATAAAGAAGAATCCTATAGGAAAACACTGAAAAATATTTGAAGAGACAATCCATCTTAAGCTGAAAACACTGTGGTCCTGTTGATGCTCAAGAATTTCCAAAGCAAATTCCTCCACCATTTAGCCTTGACTTCAATCATTTTTATGAACTGCGATAACACAAAAAAAAGGCACACATTTCAAGAACAGAGTAAATTATTTTAGGATATAGTTGGAGAGACAAGCAGTCTTTTTTTTCATAATTTTCTTCTTCTAAACACCTCCTACCCCGACCGAAAATAATCCCTCACATCTTTCTGTCTTGGGTACAATGTTTAAAAGAATTTTTTGTTAGTGAATCTATGCAGCTATTTTGGGTGTCCTTCTGACCTTGTTCCTAATAATTCATACTCCTTGCTCCATAATTAAGTGCTTCTCTAATGTTAATACAAAATGAATTAGTAACTTTGAAAAGGAGTAGAGAATGATAGATAACAGACGAGTTGAGAAAAGCAAATCAGACTAACGACCAGGTGCGTATTTAATGACCAATTCGAAAAACATTTTGATTCATAAGCCACAATTAAATCGAAAGTTTAGTTTGAATAAGCGTATCTTCGAGCAATTCATCCGATTAAATTACAATTCAAATATAATTTGATAAATTTTGTGGCAAAGTAGTAATAATTTACTATCAAAAGAGCTATTTATCTTTCGATGAAAGCAAGCCGTCTGTGAGCAAAGAACAAGAACAAGAACCGACAAGCAGCAGCACAATTTCTATTCTATTTGTAAAGGTATGCCGCTGCCGCCGCTGCTGCTGCTGCTCAATTGTAATTCCTCTGTTTGCTCGCACAATGACTGATTCGAGGCAGTTTGTTTGATAAGCCTGAGAGTTGCCACTGCCATTGCAAATATTTGACATCGGCATTGAGTACACACAGCAATTTTAATTGCATCATTACAGTTATTAATGAATATTTGTACCTCTGGTAACAATGAGCGAACGATTTGTGCCAAGCAGAAGAAAAAAACAAATCAAAAAATGAATAAAAACGAGAAAAAAAACGGGAAAAAGAAATCTTTTCTTTTTTTTTATATGTAACCGTATATATTTGTTATAGGGAAAAATGTATTTTCACGCTCTATTTTTCTGAAATTGAAAATTTATTTTCTTTACGCATATTTGCACCGCTCATATTATTTTTCGATACCCATGCCTGTGCTGTAGCGATTTGATTTTCACCCTTCCTCCAGATGTATTTTCTTACTTTTTATTTTCGCTAGAAATCCATGCATATATGTTTGTATGTGCATGATGCTTTTTGGTCGTCTGTTTTTGGGTACTTGTTTTAACAGAAATTGTTATTGTGTATTTCCCCCTTCGGTTTTTTCTAGGAACTAGTACGAGTTTTTCGGATACAATGTTCTGTCGCGTGCCAAAAACGCGTATAAAAATTTACATTTTGCGGTTGATCTATTTGTCACGATTCAATGAACACAAAAACGGGTTGCACAACAAAAAAAGGAGCGTCGAAAAAGGAAAAAGCCATTTTCATGCCAACTACGAACGAAGATTTTTTTGTTTATATATTTTTTTTAACGATTTCGACAGCTTGACCGGCTCGCCATTTATTTGATTAAATTTAAAGTGCGAAAAAATTGACCGCAAAGTGAAGTAATGAAGCTACACGAAAGTGTTACTTTTGGATTTGACTTGTATCCACTTTTAAATAGGGCCTTCAATAAGGCCCTCAAAAAGATCCTTAACAAGATCAGTTAAACTATTTTCAGTTAGTTTTTTTTTCTTAGGTTTCCCCATTACAATTGATTTTATGCTGCCATTCTACAGAATTTCGCTTCACTCAGGGACATAAACGTTTTGCATAAAACAATTCTTCATTTTCATGATTTCATATTTTCATTACATTGAAAGCTTCGCTTAATTTATTTCGGGTCCTTGTCCATGCATGTGCTTTCAACAAATTGGTAGACATGCTTTCATTAACCTTTTTCTTTTTGCCACTCTACACATTAGGGCAACTAATCTCACGTACATTGGTGAAAAAAGAAAACGAAAAAAAAAATGAAAAAAAAAACACGGCGATACATGTTCATTCATACGCGATTTCACAGTTTCACAGCTCGCAAAGCATCGAAATAAACTCAAAAAAAAAAAAAAAGATAGAACTCACATAAAGGTGGAAAGCTGCAAAGCGCTCGCACACAGACACTGCCACCCAAGTATCCGATGGGTGCTTTTAAGGCGCAATGTCACATGCAGCAGCAGCAGCAGCACATTGAGTCGTCGTTCTGTTAAGTGGTTGTGCAATTTGCCTTCCACACATTCACGCGAGCCGGCGTGTTTGTGTGCGCCTCTGCATTTGTGTGCTGCCAGTGACAACTATTAAAAAGTATTTAGAAACACCAGAATGTCAAGTACATACGTCTGAAGCGCAGCAGAAGCCGAACGCATTACTCAAACTCATTCGCACTTAATTCATTTTGCATATTTGTAGCACTCATGTTGTCTGCATACATATCTGCATATATATCATATACTTATGTATGTACATATATTTAAAGAGCTTTGGCTGCAAATGTTTTTTTGATCAAGAGAAAACATTAATTCTGCTCATTTTATTTTTTTTTTCATAGATTAAGAAGCTTCTGAAACTGAAATATCGCTTTCATATGCATGTTTATATTTAATGAAGCAGACTTTACATTTTTCAGAGCTTATAGCTTTGTAAAGTAACTAGTTACCTCTAAAAGTCATCCGATGTAAATCAAACGCCATCAATGCTAAATTTTCTAAGAAGAACTGGCCTTTGACCGTTTCAAATACTACCGGTAATATTTTGGCAGTTCGCTCCATCGAATTCGGCTAGCCGGCGGTCGGTAATAAAAGGGTTGGCTTAAGGGTGGTCTGTAAACGACATTTTCATCGACTTAGAATATATATAAGAAATTGGTTTTTTATTTTCCATATTTGATTATTCTAAGCCCAGACAAAATTACGCCAATTGACCCAAAACGAGCAGCCGTTTTGCAGACTAGTCCCTCTCCAATCATAGGCCCATGTTAAAAAGGTCAGTTGAATACATTAGAAAAGGAATTATGAGTGGACTGAGGGGTATGATAAAATATAGACGAAGTGCCTCTCTTTGACCTTTGTAAATTTTAACATTTTTGACATTATTTTTTTTAAGAATGAACGTGAAAAATTCAAAGATATAATAAATTTTATTACTCAATTAATATTCAAAAACATATGATTTCATAAACAAGTCCATTTCAAATGCAATTTAAATAAAATCTTTGAAAACGAAGTAGAAAGTATTCGCTGATGCGCTCAAGAAAATGCAACAGAACCTCCAATAATCTGCCAAAAATAAGAATAGGGTACTTGAAAAAATGAACGGGAAGGAAAAGGGAAGTAAAGAATTTCTATGCCACCACGTTTAAATAAAAATAAAAAATACAAAAAAAAAAAACAGAAAAAATGAATGAGTCCTAAACTTAAACATGACTAGCACAAGTGTGAGAACATTTTCCACAAAATAAAAAAGTGACTTATTTGGAAAGCTTAAAACTGTCATTTAATCATCTCTTAGAGCTTGTTACAAACCGAACTTATGTTAAGGATCTTCACATGCCCTTAGTTAAGTAGTTGTGATTTTCAAGTCGCCTCATAATTTCCCAAACCGATAACAATTGTCAAAAAATAAAAGAGCATGTAAAAGCAACCATAAATCAGAACCAAAAACCTCTACACCCTCTGACCTGTAGGAAACACACCGTCGGGATGGTTGAATCGCTGCGTCATATCTTATCACCAGGACGATTTAAAACACCTTATCTGCTTTTAATTAGAAAAACAGCGACAATGATAATTTTGGCTCCGACCAATTTCAACGTCATAATACACCACCCAACCAAGCCTCCCCTAAGGACTCTTACAAAACAATCTTTTGGAACAAAACATACGTAAATATCCCATTAATCAGCAAGTTTTTCACATTCATTTCCCGCTTTGGGCTGATCATTACGTGCACGAAAATCAAGTAATAATTCATATCCTTAAATAATGTGACACAAAAATGAAAGCATGCTTTTCAGAGTAAACCTCAAAATAAATACATATGTGTATACCTCTATGCCAACATATATACATATGTACATACAGCATGTGTGTATGTTTGTACATACAGTATGTGTTCTATGAGGCCATACGTATGATAAGCACGCCCTTCATTATTACTAAGGAGGCTTAAAAAACTCATTTTTTCAATATATATGGAGCACAGAAAGTGAATGATGCCTCTGCTCCCATCATAATGTGAGCTTATGCTGGCTCGGGTTGTAGGTATTTGCTTTGCTCTCTTTTTTTAAAAAATTGCCTGCTTATTCTTATACATATTTATGAACACAATGGGCCTAACGATGTAATTCCCTGCTTCCGTCCTTTGCTGTTGGGGTAAAAGAGAAAATAAAAATAAAAAAGAAATTACTCCAAAAAAACAAACAAAAAACTCCAAAAAAGAAGCAGACAAAAATACTGTGTTCTTTTGTTCACCATACAAGGATATTTACATAAACACCAAATAAGAAAAATTTCGCTTAAGAAAGGACAACAAACGAAAGGGAAGTAAAATAAGAAGAGAGAAAAAAAAGAAACCCGATTTATTTACAGCTTCATTAATTTTCGGCATAATGCGGTTTCACTTTTCAGAGATAAATCATAATAATTTTCTTTCCACGTAAAATGTAGCACTCCCCGAGCATGCCCCCGCCCAGCGCCGAGCGCAGCAGATCGTAATTTTCTGACACGACAACGACGAGGACGACGACGACGCTCACGCTCACGCGCACGCACACGCACGTGTTAAAGACAGCAAAAGAAATCAACAAAGCAGGAATATTTATTGATCTTCGACATATTATTGGCGTTAGGCAAACCCGGACATGATAAAATGCCGATGTGGCGACACGAACGAACGCATTCATATGAAAATGTTAACAAAAAAGAAAACAGGCAGAGTGTGGGCGGGGGTAGGGGGGCTCGCATAAATTTTCACAAGACTGGAGCAGCGTGACAGCACGAAAGAGAATTGGCAGGTGGGTGGGTGGTTGGCAGCGGCGGCCTCCCTTGGATCGCTTCGGAGCTTGTGCATATTTAAGCAATTCATTGTGTAAATAATTTGCAAATATTGACATTTATATTGTTGTATTAAAATTTTTGCTGTGTCCCAAACATGTGATGTATGGTAAACCCCATCCCCCACCTCTTTAGATACGGTCCGGATCTCTAGACTTTAAGGTTTCCATTTCACTGCGCTTTTGAGATATTCTCTGAAAATATGTTTTCTTGTTGAATTCCTTTTTTTTGTTGATTTTTCATTTTCTGAATTATGCTGAACATGAACAAAAAGGGAATGAACGAGACAGGGCGGAAGAGAGAGAGAGAGAGAGAGAGAGAGAGAGAGAAATGGCAATGCATTGTTGCAGCATGCGAAAGATTGAAGACTCGAAAAAAATCTTTCTGCATCAAAGTAAAACTAACTTTTCACGGAAGCAATGCTTAAACCTCTCTCGTACTTTCAAAGCAAAAATGAAATTCTGATGAAAGAACTGTAGAGTTTCTGGTAAATAACAGATTCCAGGAAGCTTTTATAGCCAAAGGTTGCAATGTTTTTAATTAAAATTTCAAGCACTTTAGGCGGAACAGAATTCTAAAAACTAGAAATAAAAATATTAAGCGGAATTCCTTAAGATGTTTCGAGTAAATGCTTTTTAAAATAATTACCAACAGCAATATAGGGTGAAAAGTGTATTTAGGTGAAGAGCCTACCCCACCCAACATTTGGAAGACTGTTTTGTGAGAAGATTCATATATAAGTCTTTTTCGAGCCTCCTTGATGATTTAAAAGCGATTGATCACATGAAAGATTAAAAGAAGATGCGAAAACGACTTGCAAATTATATCAAATTTGACCTCCCAAGAAGAATCGTGTCTAGGGTACCATTTTCTCCCGACCAAACTCGAATTCAAGTCGCTTTTGATCAGAAATTTGAGAAAATGTTGGGTGGGTACAAAGCATCTGATACCTGAAATTAGCCAAAAATTTCGAACAAATAGAAGCATATCCAGTCGACAGGTAGGACCATAAAGACTTTCAGCGTCGAGGGGGCGAAAAAAAGGTTGCACGGTGAATCAATTCTTTATAAAAAGTTATTTTTTTGTTTCTTCTTTGTATTCAGATATGGGCATTTCCACAGAAAGGTCTACCGGAAACGAAAATGCCCCAGTTCCTTAAAACAATTTTTGGGTATGTACTATCATAGTAACACATCTGAATTCCACTATTTAAGAAGATTGGTGGTTATAGTCAGCCCTCATTTCTGTAAAACATAGGTAAAGGCTTATTTTGTTGTATTTGTATTTCTTAAATTACCTTTAAAAGTGCTTTATCTATGAAATTTGGGCCATTTTAGTAACCTGATCAATGGAAGTTATCGTCCTTAATAATTCCATTCAGAAGAATCAACCAAAACAACAACAACAAAAATTCTTTAACGAATAAGTTGATAATTATCTTCTAATTACGCAAGCTCAATTAAATATTGTTTTTGATAAAATTTATTATTGGCCCTTCTATTTATAATACCAGAATTTATGAATTAAAAGGAAAAAAGGTTAAAATAAAAGACTATTTTCATGACTAAAACCCTTTTGAAATTTTAGTAACGTAACGCCAGGTAACGTAACGCCAGGTAATTAAGGCCAATAAAAAACGAACGACAAACGATTTTACAATTTTAAAACTTGGAAAATGAACTCTTATATTTTCCAATCTTATTGCTATAAGTTTAATACGAAAAGTTTTGCGAAACTAGCAGAGTTTTGCAATCTTGTAATCTAAGTCAAAAACCCACTTCTGTTTTTCGTAACGAAACGCTAGGACACTTTTTTGCTTCAATACTCAAATCCTTATGGTCTATTGGTCTAATTTTTTTACTGAACATACTGCTACTTTATTAGTATGCAAATATTAAAAAACTTTTTTTAAATTTGCAATTCTTCATTTAAAAGAAATTTTGTTTTTCGTTCGAATGTCACGTCACGTCAAAATGGAAATACCCATATATTGAAAGACCAATTTCCTGGTCGCCACCATATTAAGGATTGCATTAAGGAGAGGCCATCGTTTTCGAATTCCACGAGACCAAACTTCTAATATGGCTGAAGTAGTAGAAAATTTTTATTTTCGATCTAGGGTTTTTGTCCTCTATCCAAAAAACTTGTCCTTTTTAAAGCATCCGAAGGTATGAGCTTAACAAGAATTTATTCACGATTCGTCGCTTCATAAAAATACCAAAAGAAACGCCAAAAAGCTTTTAACTAACGTCATAAAAAAGAGAAATAAAATGAATACATATATACATGTATGTATGTATGTATGTATTTATGTATATATGTATGTATTTTTATAAGGATAATAGTTGAAAACTTCAATAATAATCATAGAAAAAAGAAATGCGAGAGAAAATCCAGCTGCCCGCAAATGAGAAGAGCGATAAGAAAACATCACCTTCGCAGCGAGGTGAAATGAAAGCGATAAGGAATTTCCTATTTCCACGATTGTAAAAATGAAAGCGACAACGTGTTAGATAGACAAATAAACAAATAAACAAATAAACCATCGAGCAGACGAACAAACAAACAACCACGTAAGCAAGCAAGCCAATAAGCGCAACTGCAAAAGAGAGAGGAGAGAGAGAGCGACACGGATAACCGGAAACACGTAAAAACGTAATCAAGAACTGCGGTGGAAGCTTCATACAAATGCTGATAGATGAATGAATCGATGGATTCCTAATTCCAATTTTTTGCCTCAAAGCTACTTTCAAGCAAGGACACGTGTTTGCGAACGTTCAACCACAGAACGAAAAACCTGAATTGTGCGAACGCAGAAGGGAAGGTAGAGAAATGAGCACCGCAGACCGTGAATCTTATTACAAAAAACACACAAAAAACAAGAACTGTAAACTGAGGAACTGAGAAGAAGCGATTTTTTTAGAGCAACGAGAATTCGCTGTTTAAGAATTCCGCACCGCTGCACAGTGTGCGCAACGTGAGTGCCCACAGCAGCACTCAAGTTGGAGCGGTGCCTGTTCCGCTGGAGCATAAGAGCAGCAACATTTACGTGAATTAGGAAAACGCCAGCAACTTTTTGTGTTGCCATTCCGGTGCAAATCTATTTATCAATTTGCAATTGTAAGCAATTCGGCGGCAGAATCCCGCTCGGTTCGGTTTGGCTTTACCTCAGTCACCCTATCCCAAAATACCGCCCACCACCCACCAAAAATATAACGAAGGCTATCGCTTTCACGCATCACTTTTTTCTTTTTATTCCTTATCAAGTCTGGCAGGGGCTAGAAGTTGTGCGATACAAGTCTCAGGCTCTAATGTGTTGCGAATTGTGCGCGATAGGAGATGGCATGAATTTTATCAAACGCTTTTGCGAGCACCAGCGTACACCTTTTTGCTTTCAACGAAGCATGTGGAAGACAGATGAACGGTGAACGGTGAAGGAGGATGAAGAAGGCATTACAAATACGTTTGCCCTAAAGCTTTCACGAACTTTCGTTCTGTTGAAGTTTCTTCATTTAATAGATTCTATAATCAAAGACCCAAGAATGTCGACTGCGAGACGAAAAGCGAAAAAAAGATAAGAGGGAAACTGTTAAATCGATAAGCGAATTTTCTTTCTTATTTTTTCTTTGCTCTGAAGCTTTATGCATGAATTTCTTTCGTAATGAAATTATTTTCAAAAGCAGGTAGAAAAACATCCGAAAATGATTTAAGCTCTTTGAGGTTTGTCAAAAGCATACACAAGGTTTCTATTTCGATATGTTGTTAGATGGCAACTCTTAAATATATTTTGTAAAACTTGTTCCTTCTAAAAAAAAAAAATCATTAAAAACAAACGACTTTTTTCTAAACCCAGCAGCAATTTTTTCTAAAGCTAAGCACACTCGGAGGACTCTGGAATAGCGTAGAGGATGCGTGCTATGCTCTTGCTCCCAGAGCCCGAGGTTCGATTCCCGGCACAGGCGAAACGGAGTGTAATGCTCCAAACCAAGCACTGGTTTTTTCAAAAATCGCATGTTAGGGGCCCACTACATAAAAAGACATACACTCACACAAGCACAAGAAAACCCCTCGTGGTATCACAATGGGCCGGTAAACGGCCTAAGTGGCATCCAGTGCAACATACATACATACATAAGCACATTCGGTGAACATTTTCGTTGATTTTGTGCGGCTTGTTGATATATTTCAAATGTGTGGGCTAGTTAGCGAACCTCTCGTTTCAGTAACGTGTTTACCGTACAAGCAACATAGGGCGGCAAATTTTCAGGGGCGGCAATATTCTGAACGCGAATGCATCATTAACAGAAAGGGCGAAAATTAAGTTGCTGCTTGAGGCGGCAATATCTCAATTGCCTAGGGCGTCAAATTGTCCTAATCCGCCCCTGACTCGTTTTTTTTGGAAAATTTTTAATTTTTGGCGAGCAGCTCGTCGTGTATAGTGTAGCGTGCGAACTCCAAAACAAAATACAATTTTTTTGTTTTTTGACGTGCAGGCCCCGATTAAAGGAATGGCAAGCCGGGTTAATACCCAGAGCGGCAGTGTGAGAGGCGGATGTTTCACATAGATATACGGAAATAGTAGTGGTATTCAAGCAACAGTGCAAATCGCAGTGTGCAATATTTGCACTGCTTTTTTTGTACGCAATTTGACAAGTGCAAATATTGCACACTGCGTTTGCACTGTTGCTTGAATACCACTAGTATCTCAAAATACATGGAAGCTTTGACGGCTGTTTAAAAAGTTCTCAAATTTCACTAAGTTCGAGGTCTGAATGAATACCCATAGTAACTCATAAGTACCATCACAGGGGCGCCAAATATTGTTTTTGCCCAGAGTACGAAAAATACTCGATCGGGCTCTGTGGACGTGAACGAAGAAAAACCTTCGGAAAGAACTTCGAATGTTTAAATTCTAGAATATATTCTTTGTCTTTATGCCACCCTTTAACTCAGTGAAATATT
The DNA here is from genome assembly GCA_020466095.1 of Chlorops oryzae. Taxonomy (NCBI): domain Eukaryota; kingdom Metazoa; phylum Arthropoda; class Insecta; order Diptera; family Chloropidae; genus Chlorops; species Chlorops oryzae. The sequence goes on from CM035807.1 coordinate 98,474,993, forward strand.
CTAAGTTTTCAAAAATATTCATATAAAATTAATGAACTTTGTTGAAATTCTCCTGAAGACTATCATTTGAAGGTTTAAACCTTGACTATGAGCCCATGTGTTTTAAAACTGAGCTCGCACTTTGGAAGATAAAAGGTGAAGCATATAAATATGAAATTAAAAAGAACAGCGCTGGGGCATTTGCTTTGTCCATGGATTTTGGATCTCCACTCTATCAACACTTTTTCTAAATGAGCCGCTTACCGTCTGTGGGCAACGATAAACGAGCATTTAAAAAAATCGAACGAACATGGCACACCTAACATTAGGGTGAGCCTGCTTTGAATGTAAATGCATAGAAATTGGGTTCGTGTTTAAAGAACGCTATGGGTAATAAAGTAATAATAACTCGTCGAGGCTTCTAAACGTTGCTTTCTAAACGTTTACGCACGAAAGGGTTAAAGCCATTGAAAAGTGATATTTTCATTCATGTAATTTTAATAGAAACGCTTATCTACAAACATCCTGGAGACTCTTTATCCCATTGCATTAACAGCCAGCCATTTACTGCTTCTGTCAAATATAAGCAATAGCTCTTTACCATGTTTGAGCACATTGAAGCAAGAATGTCGGTATGTCTTGGCCTAACACAAAAGGCAGCTTAAGAATATGGTACTTTTGATTCAGATCCAACAATCAAATAGATCGCATGGGCGGTGTGGCATGGTGTGTCTTGCTCTGGCCCATACAACAGTTTATTATGTGCGATATAAAGTCACCCACTTGGACCACGTTTCACGGCATTATTCATTGTCTTTTTGCTTCTTGCTCTTTGCTGTTTGCTGCAGACAATAACTCTGCTCTTCAGCTGTAGTTCTCCTTTATCTTCTTCTTCTTGTTCGTCTTCGTAGTGCACATATTTCTAAGCTCTGGGTTGCCTTTCATCTATTGTACACGAGCGAGCGATTGCAATGGCCGCAGTGTGGTTGTAGTCGGTTGTCGCGTTTCCTGCCACTTTTGCCAATCCCGATTATATTGCGGTTCTATATTCGTATGAAACGTGTACGGTACGGAACGAAAGAATGGCACTCAATAGCTGTGACGCGTGGGTGATAATTTTGAAGAAAAGGTCTCTTGGTGCTCGTAGTTTTATGATATTGTTCCTTTTGGCGAGACATGATGTTTCCATCGTGTAGCCTCAAGTCTTTAACAGCAGCAGCAGCAGCAACATCAGTTGAAAACGACGGCAACGACATGTGAATCTTCTTGGCTCGGATAACGATGTCGGTTGTACGACACACTCTACTAAGTTGGCTTTCTACAGTAGAACACATTGTGTGCTGTGTAGCCAAACCGGGCTTCTTCATGCACCATTGTCTTACAAAATCTTCTGCACATGTCTTATTGTTGTCATCGAGCATTGTGTGTCTTCCTTTTTTGAATGTCGTCCGTTGGCGTTGAGCACAGGCAAAGCCATCGTTCGTTCGGTCGTATGTCGTCAAGGATAATGTGTTGATAATCCTCGAGAATCGCAATCGCGTGTGTCTCCTCTTATCTTTGCCGCTATATCTCTCTACAACTTTATACATATTCCCGGACGCATAATATTTTCGTCTTTCGTTTCGTTTCGATTCGTTTCGCCGCAAAAGAGCAAAAAGTGTAAAACGAAAAATCATTGAAGCAGACAAGTTGTGAGACGTCGCAAAAACTGCGCGCGAACGACAGAAACGACAAAAACGAGAGTAAGCAGACTGTTTACTTATGCGATAACTTGGTCATTACATATTTATTTATAGCCGTAATTGTATTTATAGGATTACTCTTCGCTCAAAAGTCCCTGGAGTGCCCACACTTTGTAGATTTATATCTCCAAATTGTCGGTACACTTGCACTGACGGACTTAAGTGATGACATTAGCCGATGTGCTTCAGAGAACGGTGGTTTGAAAAAATCAGTTTTTTAACTTCTTTTCAAATTTCGTCTCTCTTGATTTCCATCCATTTGAAACGAATCCGAACAATCGTGAATACCAAAATATTGTCTTCATCAAAGCTTTAATTCTTTTTCCTTAACAGAGTATCGCTGACTCGCTGCCTCCGTGAACAGTAGCTTGTGAGTAATTTGGACAAAAATGAAAACGAGAGCTCGAAATAATGTTTTCGAAAATACATTTCATACAATAACAATATGTGAGTGTCACACATGAATGCTACAGTCACTCCAATTGAAGTGGAACACCACAAATGAAAAGCGCTAATAATGATTTTCTTTTTTTCATTTCTCTCATCTTTTGCAAATGCAAGTCATTCTCTTTCATTTAATGCACAAGGATATTTATAAGCTCCTTGGAAAAACATATTTCTCCTTATATTGTCGCAGAGCACGCAGATTCGCAGCTTCACCGGAAGTGCTCATAACTATGTATATAAAACCATTAAGTAAGCTGGATTAGCACACGAAAGAACACAAACGAATGCGCACACGCACACATGCTCGAGCGACGTTTATTTCTGTTAGCTTTGCACGCACATTCCAATGGCAATGTGAATGTGAATGTGTATGAGCTTTTTGTTTGTGCTTTCTTTATGTAAATTTCAATGAAATACACACAACAGAGCAGCATTACTAACTATAAAATAAAATTCATACACTGGAGTCTACCAAGAGCACTACACACAAACAATAACAAGAACGTATCTCCATATTCCTGAATAGACACAATACAGAAGGCTAAGCGGGAGAGATGGAGACATACTAGAAAGATGTATAGAGGGCATGAGGGCGCGAGGATGGGAGAAGAATACGAGTTCTAGCTCTTGCAAGTATATAAAGCTTGGAAAACCATTAGTGGTTAAGCGCCGAGCAGTGCTTTAAATGCAGAAGATTCCTTCGGAAATTCATATGTGCTCGAAATTGCTTAAACCCATACAGACAAGGAAGGACGGACTTCCACCCGTCCACCCGTTCAACCGTCCACCCGTCCTCTTCGATGCCGTTTTTCGCTTGCACAATTTAACATGGCACAATGACATTTGGAGTGGCTGACGCTGACATTAGTTGTCCCTTTTAAATGTGTCACGTACAAGCACATTCATATAGATAATGAAAATATCTATATGTAGTAAAGCGCTTACAGTTCCACAGTCGCATGAATACACTTCGGAGTTAATTTTTGGCTCGTTTCCATGTGTGTTAAAAGCGTTTACGACTGAGAAATAAAGGACAACGCGGTGGAATCTTCAAAACGACGCCAAGAAAAAAGTAAAATAAAATAAAATAAAATAAAGTAAAATAAAAAGAACAAAGAGAGTAAAGAAAAGGAAGACGAAAAGTTGAATAATTCTGCCAAAAGAAGCATATTGCAGCGACGACGCTGTGCGACTGCGACAGGACCCGACGACTATCGCAGAAGACATCCGAACGAGTTTGTCGTATCAAGATTTTCTTTTTTTTTTGGATTTTTCATTCGATTTTTGTTTTCAAATGCTGAGGCCTTTGGTCTCTTCAAGGCTTTTCGTGCTTGCCTGACTTGAGAGTGCTGATAAAGAAGGAAATATGTAAGAGTCATAAAAAGGGAGATCCGAAAAGAAAAAAGGAAACATTCAAACGTATGTGCTACTGAATGTCCTTACGAATATGTGTGCTCGCTCGCTCTCAGTCGCTTCGAGTCGAGTTCGAAATCGCGAGGGCGCAGCAACTTTATTCATGTGATGACTCGAGTTGGTTAGCTCTAAGTTTGGAAGACGGGCAGCGCCAGGCTGTCTTCTCGCCAAAAGCTATGGCTCAAAATGCTACACATATTATTCAACATTTCAAAAGTGTATGCGTGCTTGTGTGTGTGTGTGCTCTGGTGAGTGGTGATATGTTAGGACGCTTGTTTAACCATTGAAACTAACGTGTTCTGGCTATTGTCCAAAAAGTGTACCAAAAAAAAAGGAAAAATATTGAAAATTCGAGTTCGAGTTTGGGCTTCCATTGTTGGGTAAACTTCGAACTCGGTCATTGAGTCAGTTAGGCGGAACGTGAGGAAAATGAGAAAAAAAAACAAAACGATATACATACATACATACAGAACTCTATCAAAAAACAAAGGAGCACTAAAAATTCGGGTCTACAATTGATATTGACTATTTTTATCTTTTCTTTCCATATTTATGTTGACAAGATTTTAGATTAAGAGCGAATTGGTACCTTGTTATGGGGAGTTGAATGATATAAATATTAGGTGTAGTAAAAAGAAATCCATTATTTTTCCAATAGATGGCGTTATTTATCTGCATCTCGCGTTGTATAAGTCCGATCGTGTTCCGCTAGGGGGCATTAGAAAGATGACAGTTCCTACTAAAAAAGCTTTTTTTGACACTTTTTTGATTGATTGATTCAGTTTTGTTTGAGAGCTTGTCAAAGATGGACATCAGCAAAGAGAAAATTCGCTACATTTTACAGTTTTTCTTCGATAAGGGAGAAAACGCAAGCCAGGCGGCTGAAAATGTGAATAGCGTTTATGGACCTGATACTGTAACAGCCAATCATGCGCAATTTTGGTTTCGTCGATTCCGTTCCGGTAACTTCGATGTCAAGGATGCACCACGCACTGGAAGGCCAATTGTCGAAAATGTCGATAAAATCATGGAAATTATCGAGTCCGACCGTCATGTTAGCACTGTTTCGATTGCAAAAGAGCTAAAGATTGCACAAAAAACCGTTTGGAACCATTTGAATAAGGCTGGATATACAAAGAAGCTCGATGTATGGGTGCCACACGAGTTAACGCAAAAAAACCTCATAGACCGAATTTCCATCTGCGAATCGCTGCTGAACCGCAACAAATCGACCCATTTCTGAAGCGGTTGGTGACTGGTGATGAAAAGTGGGTCACTTACGACAACGTCAAGCGAAAACGGCTGGTCGAAACACGGTGAATCCGCGAAAAAGTTGGCCAAGCTCCAGTGTTGACGATTGCCAGGAAGGTTCTTGCTGTGTGTTTGTGTGTGATTGGCAGTGGAATTATGTACTATGAGCTGTCTCCATACAGGCAAAACTTTGACTCGTGAAACATGCTACGTCAACAATGAACGAATTCTGAAGAATGAATCGACATTATGCGTCCATTGTTGGGAATAGGAAGGAGTTGTGTTCCATTGAGAGAGCGAACGTCCAGGCCAACAATGAATAAGTATCGCCAAACGGGATATATGGATTGGAGTTCATAATCTGCTATCCAACACTAATAGTCCGGACTCTTGGCACCAATTGAATGATTTTTATCATCTGTTCTGTCCATGATAGTGAACAAATTTTAGCTAATGAAACATGTACGCTTTAATGGAGGCTTTGAATTCGACAATTCTCAATTTTTCTGTTAATGGAACAGGGCTTCTATAGAGAGACATAATGAAATTATCCTTTAAAAGGAACAATGTTATCGAGACAATAATTTCGCGAAATCATTGGCCTAAATACGGTCATTCTAAGACTATTTTTTTTTCTTTAAATAAAGCCCATCAATATTATGCAAAAATATGTGATTTCTTTTGTACTAGAAACACTAATATATTAGAACAAAATTTGATGACATAAATTAGGTTGTCCTGTAAGAAATTTTATGATTAAACTTGAATTTTTCATAGTTAAGACTCAAGTGATTTTGATTTGTTGGTATTTATTTTATTTTTATACCTTTTCGAGGGAAAGTGATTTATTAAGTTTGGCACGAGTATGTAACATACTCAAAGCGAATGTCGCGATATGATATAGACATATATAGTATATTCTTGACAGAGGTGACAGAGGAATCGATCTAGCCATGCCTGTCTGTCTCGGTCACACTTTAGTTTTTTCGTAATTGTACTCCTAAGCCATGAAAGATATCATATTGCAAATCTCGGTATGGACATTGAATCCAGGTAAATGTCCGAAAAACTGCATACAAATTTTCGTAGTCCCTTCTTGGGATCGTGGAAGTGGTTCAGAAGTTTCAAAAATCACGATTTTTTATCGATTTTTCGTGGATAACTTTACTTTTAACTTTACATCCCAGCTTATTGAAATTTGGTGTAGTTGACAGCTACCATGTAGACTTATAGCTTTCGCTGAAAAAAATTTGCGACATCGCTATAACTATGGTCATCATCTTACACATTAGAGATAATAACACTCTTTCTCTTATTCTCATATCTGTATACAAAAATGATTTTGTTTGCTTCTTCCTGATTGTGTATATTTGCGTCAAATATAAGTCGTCTCATTAAGATTAAAATTTGATCAAGACCACCATTCGCGAAATTCGTGAAAATCTGATATTTCACTATTTTGAATTGAGTATTTCGCAGCTAGACATAAATGGCCTCTATCGGTTAAAATTTGACCATGACCACCATATCGCGAAATTCGCAAAAATTTTATTTTCACTAGTTCTGAATTGATGTATTTCAGCAGCTAGACAAAATGTGCCATCTAACGGTTAAAACTTGACCATGCTTCTACCATCGCGAAAATTTTGCTTAATAATTAATCTCGAGTTTTAGAAGCTAAATCGAAGTTCACAGAATAAGTGTATAAATAGATTGTCCAAGCTAGAACAACGGAAACGTGCAGATGAAATTATTTGTTAAGGTAATGTTTAACATATTTCAGGCTGAGAAAAGGTATGTGTGCAATCGAGCTTAGCCGATGTAAATTCTTTACTTGTTTTTACTTTTTTTTAAATTTTTATTTTTTTACTTATTGTTTTTTTGTTGAAAGCTTATAGGTTTAAGTATTTTTCAGATTTTTTCTTTAGACTTTTTGCAAGAGATTTTTTGCGTTTTAAGTTACGGTTTGTCAATAAGCAATATTTTTCAGGAAGTTTACGCACAAATCGGAAGACAAATATCCACAGTTTGCTTTCGTGCAAAAAACTACAACTTTAACTTATTTTATTGGCCATTTAGGTATCATTAGTTATAATTTTCTGGAAACTTCTCGTCAAGAAGGCTTGATAGCTTCAAAACTTTATATGAAAATGGGCAAAAGTAATGATGGAAATTTATTGAAAGTGAAGTCCTTATTAATTTGCTTTAACTGTCATTCAAAAGCTGTGTTCCATATGGTCTCAAAACTATCAGCAAAATACGTTGCATACTTTAAGGAATAATTTTTATAATTTCCATTGTTTACATGATGGCATCTAAGTAAATCGTCCGTAATAAGTTCCGGAAAGGGCATTTGTTTTTCGACAAGCATCCGAATTTGTTGGTATAAATTGGACTAAGACTCAAAAGGAAATCCACTTCAAAAAAGGCGATGATTGCTGTGAAAATGCTTCCATCAAGATGCTTTACGTTAACAGGAAAGGACTTTCACTAACAGCAGATGGCGAAATCGAAAGCTAATGCCATTGCAAAGGCATATTTTAATAAATAAAAAAAATAAAAAAATAAATAAATAAAAAAAAGCCAAACAAGTCAACTTCAATTCGTTGGGCGAGCAAAACATCTTTCAATGTTTCCGCAGCAGTAAACATGCGAAAGTAAAAGCCTTTGTAAGTCTTCGTTGTGCTTGTGAAAATTCAAATAGGAAATTCCTTGATGTGCCATAAATTGTTGAATGGAAACAAAATAAAAAAAGAAGAACAATTTCCAATGAAAACAAGCAACGCTGGCTGGCTGGCTGACTGCTTTGGATCAACGGCAGTGAGGACTTCATTTCCGTTGATTGAACATCGAGCGCTACAAGGTGGCACCGGCACTGGCATTGGCAGCTTAGCTTAAGCTTTCATTCGATCTTCCTGTAGCACTGTGGGGCAAAGGCAAAAACGAATCCGAAGCCGATGCCAAAGCAAAAGCAGCTCGAATAACTCGACTGAGTGGGCGAGCGAGTGAGCGAATGAACAAAAAAAGAACCAACTCCGGGTATACATCTAATAAAAGTGTCAAAATCGATAAGGATGAGCTCGAAATGATGTGGCTTTCAAGCAGAAATTTGCTCATTTACCGCACTAAGTGAAGAGCAGAGACAAAAGATGAGCATGGAAATACTTAAATACACGAGTCGCAGGTGTACAATGGCACTGCATTGCCCTGTCATGATGATAATGTCTTTCATCGTTTGCCAGCAAGGATGATCATAATAATATCCATGGCATCAGCATCGGCATGAGCATCGGCATGGCAAGGACGTGTGTGTTCGAATGCGTGTGTGTGTGTGTGCGTGTGGGTATGTTTGGCAAGTGGAATGTGGAAAAGCATTTTGCACTCGATGGCTCCAGTGGCTTGATGGCCATTTTTGCAATTTTCACTTTTACAGCGCGCGCACCTCTCCTCTATCTATTGAAGCGGCAAAAAGGTGTCAGGGCTGCGGTTGTTGAAGTCTATGCGATTTCTTGTGATACCACTGGCACTTGGCATTGACATTGTGCAAGGTGTGTCAATTCATTCATTCATTCGTGTGACTTTGTAATGCTGTATTTGTGCTTGCAGCTGTGCAAAAAATTTTACGGCAAAAAGAAAAATCGCTCGCAGGCAATAATGAACGTTTTATTACAAATTTTATTTCTTTGCGCTAATAGCCAAGAATTTTTATGGGTCTGATATGGATTTTATGCAAAAAGTTACAACGGCGAATAAGAAAATGAAGTAGAAAGCACAAGAGTGCTATGACAAATAGGGTATACTTTTAGGTGTTTCTTGCATAGCCAATTGTGCCGACCTGATGGCTTGATGCTCAAAAGAAATTCGAAAACTCTAGACTCTGGGAAAAGGAATATTTACCCATTAAAAATGAATATTTTTTATTTTTTAATAGGTTATGCCCTCTTTCTTCCCTCAAAAAGTCTAAGACACCAAAAATAAGTAATGGTGACCTTAAATTGGATGTCAATCGTATAGCTACGGAAACCGCGACTGTATCGAAAAGTGAGCAACCTTCTTCAAATGCCCAGCGGCACAAATACACATTACGGAATCGAATACTTCTCAAAAACTTAGCATTCAGTATACCAGAATGAATCGATTACAAAATAGATTACTTTCGCATAAGCATGGCCGCTTTGTAATCAGCGCCCTTTACGATCCTATTTACTTGTGAACAAAGAAGTATTCCACTGCCAAATACTAGTCGGGCGTTTACTACATTAGAGTGCTTTAGAACTGAAATAGAAAAGGTTATGTATAGACCTGGTGTGGCTCCGTGGGTAGAGTATGCGCCCAGCAATCCGAAGTGCGCGGGTTCGAACCCTACTCTGGTGTGCCGATTTCTGATTACAATAGAAGCAAAAGTAATCTATTACAAGTATGCTTTCGGTAATGGATATTGTGGGCGCAACCCACTGGGTATAAGAGGACAATTCTCTTCTGCGAAATAACATCTGAACCGATGCTCATAACAGAGAAACTTTGTCGCTTTAAACCCTTTCCTGCTTTTCTACGAAATTGCACCTAGATTAGATTTGCAATGGGTTTGGGAACCAAGTCCCCACGTCACCGCAAGGATTATTGTGACACCTAAGAACAATGATCTTTTCTTTACGTTTCTTTAAAAAGATTTTATCTTCCACCACGTGCTTCTCGACCGCCACTAAGTGGTGAATTTTTTCTCAGAAAAATCGACATTAATGGAGTTCTTGAATTTGTCAAATTTTAAATAAAAATTTGAGATAGGAGAAGATACAAACGCGTTTTCAAAGCCGCATGAATCTCTATCATATCTCAATGGAAGCACGAAAAAATTCGACTCAATTGGAACAAAAGAATTATTATTACTAAGAAAACAAAATTATAGCTCACAATGATTGGTAGTAGATCTTTTTTTTTGGCATTTTAATACAGCTTCCAAAAATAACATAAAAACTTTAACACAATTTCATAGCAGAAAGATTTGGACTCAAGTTCGAAGAATAGAAACACACAAATTAAGCTATGAATATTCATATTAAGACAAAACTTAACTTAACTTAACTTAACATAACTTAAGGCGTTTTTAGTGGAACATTCGTCTGAAACTTCCTTAGAAGGGAGTTTATATGCCCAGCCCTCCTCTCTATTCCTCATGAGCTCGGAAACGGAATAAGTCATTCAAAAGGCTGAAATCGGATAGCTCCAAAATCGAATCGAATCCATCGACACGAATTTTTTTTAATTCTTTTTTTTTTAGATTGACGGCAGTGCAAATTCATTTGTTAAAAGCCTAACAAGGCTAACTAAAAGCGTTTTTCGCTTCCCAATCGAAATCCATGTTAGGGTATTTTGTGTCTAAAATGGGAAATCAAAAATCGAATATTCAAGCACTCTAAATTCATTGGATATGGAGCAACTGTTTCGCAGCGTAGCACAGCCTTTGATGAATGTAATCAATTTGAATTGGCGTTAGCAAAGCTTTTGACGTATTTTCCGAGTCTCATGCGATTGGTTTTTCGTGCGAGAGCACATGACGATATGCGATATTCCGGGCGTGGTGCGGCAATCTTGAAGGTAAAATAAAATAAATTTGGTTGGAATCGGTTCGTTAGTGAAACTCAAAAGAATTCTCTTCGAAAAGTTTTATCGTAAAGGATTCAAAATTTTTCAAAGGACGCGCTCCTTGAAATTAGGTCAAAGCTTGCTTTCATTGCATTGGGGAAAATTGAATTAGAATTTCAAAATTTTATTAAATCGCCCCTTTTTTATGATTAGTCCCGATTTTGTACAAAAATATTGAAGTAGATTTGAATTTCAAAAAAGTTGAAATCCGTTTTAAGGCTTGACGCGCTTAAACAAAACCACAAATCAGATAACAACAAACTTTCGCTTGCGCAATCAACCGCGAAAAGCTGTACACGACATGCTTAGAGGCCGGAATGAAAGTGTAACGAAATTTCAACAATAATATGAACACAGCTTCCAACAATAGACCAGAAATTAATATCGAGTGGCGCAACATTAGCCAGCGAGCGAACGAGAGGACAGACCGACGGACGGACGCAATCAATCAGACACGGTGAGCGAATTGAAGGCTCGAAATTACGAAAACGAAAGCCCACCATTATCATTAAATGTCCATTGTTTAATGTTTAGACGTAAGTACTCGTATGTATGCGCGTGCGCGTCCGAGTGCTGTGCGATAAATCATGCTGTGAGATGAATTTTTTTCTGTCTGCAATTCAGCGTGCGGGAAATGTCAAATTGATCATTTCGGGGTTATATCGGCTGGTAGACGGCCTTCTGGATAGGCGATCTGTGTTCGTTGAAAAATCGCGTGAGCCGAATATACGAGGGAGTATTTTTCCACGCCTCAAGGTGTGCTTTAATTTTCATAGGAAATTCTCTAAAAAAAACATTCAAAAATAAACGATTAAGCTGAAATGTTATACGATACCGAAAAAAGCGGTAGTGGGATATATGGCGCTAATAAGAAGAATAAGAATAAAATAAGGAAGGAGAGAGGGGGAGGTGAATGTGGAAGAGATTCAAGAAGTAGAAGAAAGAGAAGAAGATTACAAGCTGAAGCTAGAGTGGAAGGAGGAAGAGAAGTATGACAAGCAAGAGGAAAAGGAAGAGGAAAGAGAAAAGAGAAAAAGAAAAGAGAAAAGAGAAAAGAGAAAAGAGAAAAGAGAAAAGAGGAAAGAGGAAAGAGGAAAGAGGAAAGAGGAAAGAGGAAAGAGGAAAGAGGAAAAAGGAAAGAGGAAAGAGGAAAGAGAAAGAAGAAAGAGAAAGAGAAAGAAGAAAGAAAGAAGAAAGAAGAAAGAAGAAGAAAGAAGAAAGAAGAAAGAAGAAAGAAAAAGAAGAAAGAAGAAGAAAGAAGAAAAAGAAAGAAGAAGAAGAAAGAAGAGAAGAAGAAGAAGAAAGAAGAAAGAAGAAAAGAGAAGAAATAGAAAGAAGAAAAAGAAAGAAGAAAAGAAGAAAGTAAGAAAGAAGAAAGAAGAAAGTAAAAGAAGAAAGAAGAAAGAAGAAAGAGGAAAAGAAAGAAAGAAGAAAGAAGAAGGAAGAAAAAGAAAGAAGAAGAAAAAAGAAGAGAAAAAAAAGAAGAAGAAAGAAGAAAGAAGAAAGAGAAGAAAGAAGAAAGAAGAAAGAAGAAGAAGAAAGAAAGAAGAAAGAAGAAAAGAAAGAGAAAGAAGAAAGAAGAAAGAAGAAAGAGAAGAAAGAAGAAAGAAAGAAGAAAGAAAGAAAGAAGAAAAGAAGAAAGAAAGAAAGAAGAAAGAAGAAAGAAGAAAGAGAAAGAAGAAAGAAAGAAAAGAAAGAAAGAAAGAAAGAAAGAAAGAAGAAAGAAGAAGAGAAAGAAAAGAAGAAAGAAGAAAGAAAGAAAGAAAGAAGAGAAAGAAAGAAGAGAAGAAAGAAAGAAGAAAGAAAGAAAGAAAAGAAGAAAGAAGAAAGAAAAGAGAAGAAGAGAAATAAGAAGTAAAAAAAGAAAGAAGAGTAAAAATGAAGTAGATAAGACAAGGAAGCAGGCAAAAAAAGAAAGAACAGCAGGTGGAAGAGCAAAGGGGGAAGAAAGAGGATGAGGAAGATGAAGAAGATGAAGAAGATGAAGAAGATGAAGACAATAAAACCATACATGAAAATAATATCAAATCGAAAAAAAAAGGATTACTCGAAGCTCCTAAAGGGTCTGACGGGTTGTGCCACCCTGAAAGGAATTTTTAAATTTTGTTGATTTTTCGATAGGTTTCATCTAAAAATACTGTGGAGACCACTTTTTAGATTTTAATTTTGAATAGTCCTTGAGATATCCTTGAAAGTCCTTTTTTATTAAGGCTTTTTTCAAAATTTTATATCTCAACAACCAATTAAGATAAAGAGACGATCTAAACAGATTCTGTTAGACAATAAAACAAGGAAGCTAAAAAAAATTTGTTTTAATTTTATTTATTTATTATATTATATTATTTATTTTAATTTTTAATTTTATGCGGATTATCGAATATATAATTAACGTCCTACATGTCGTATGAGTGATGCCTTTTGTATGGGATCAACACTGAGAGTATTAATGTACCCTTGCATTTTTGTAAATATGACACTGTTCCGCCATCCGATTGGAATACTTGTTTCTTTTAAATTAAAGTAAATACTAGGAGCTATTTTTCAAAAAAATATAAAAGTTGCGTCAAAATTGGAATACACTGAAATAAATACTCAAACTTTTCTTTTTAGTTTTGTGAAAAAAAATTTCTCAGTGTAAAATTAAAACAAAATTTTTTTAGCTTCCTTGTTTTATTGTCTAACAGAATCTGTTTAGATCGTCTCTCTATCTTAATTGGTTGTTGAGATATAAAATTTTGAAAAAAGCCTTAATAAAAAAGGACTTTCAAGGATATCTCAAGGACTATTCAAAATTAAAATCTAAAAAGTGGTCTCCACAGTATTTTTAGATGAAACCTATCGAAAAATCAACAAAATTTAAAAATTCCTTTCAGGGTGGCACATGCCTTTGCTCAACCGGGAAGACCCTTTCGCTTTTACTTCGCCGCCCCAAAGTTCTTAATATTCCATTATTTTCGTAAATCGTAAAAAGTGAGAATCCAAGTTCGTTGTTCAAAACAAAACATCGAAAGCCGCGGATCAAAGTACATGTCTACGAGTAAAGCACAATTTTGTGCAATTACATGGATTTCGTTGTCGTGTTCATTCCCCCTGGACGGTGTTTTGCTGTCGTTTTTATATTGAATCTGCAAAATACGCTGGGGACGAATACACAGCGATTCGCATTCGACCTAATGTATCTGTCCCTGTGTTTGTGTGTACGAGTATCTGTGTGCTTGTGAGCGAGGTCCTTTTTATTCTACCATTTGGATCATAATTTCTCTTTCACTTTTTATTTGTATTTTTGACTTTTCAAATATATACAATTTATACAAAAAACAAAAAGAAATTGCTATAGTTTGGTTCCGTACTTGACTTTTGTACCGAAAACAAAAACGATTACGTTTTGGCTGCGCTTCAATCTTCTCGTACGCCATCATTACTCTGGCGGAAAAACGACCGCAATAAAAATTTAATGAATTGGAAACAGACAGGAATCGGAAGCATATAAAAAGCTCTAGAAACGTGTACGCGCAGCAAAAGGAAAATCAAAGCTACGAAGTTTTAGACCAATAAATTGCAAAATTTAGCGAAAAGGAACAAAATGATAATAATAATAATAAATTCGAATTGTCGTTGTGTGAATGCGAAAGTCACGGGGAATCAAAAAATGGAGCATTTTTGTATTCTTTTTCACAAAGTTGAGGACTCTCTTCATGCGAAATACACGCACACGATAATCGTTTCGGTCCATTTAGGTGCTTCCATATTCAACAGAATTCTTTTTCCAACCCTAAGGTTTTCTTTTTTTTTTTTTTTGCTTTCCCTCAGTACCTACAGACAGCCTCTGTGCCGTAGTTGGCTGAGATGCCAATTTATGAAGTGAAAGGCACAAAGGGTCCATTAGGGCTAAGTGTGTCAATCTTCATGGTGGCAGCCACATTATCCTAGAACTTAACCTACCCCTCAGTACGCAGTTCAGTAAAGAAAATTAACAGAAAATTTTCAACATTAATACCTGGTTTATAATAGTGAAGGAATTTCTGCCAAAATTCAACACATCAAAATATATGGAAGCACTTTCAATCAATCCCGCTTTTGATTGTAATTGTTTTTATATGTTTTTGTGTGTTAAATCTATGAAGGAATTGATGCGCAGGAATTCCTGCACCAGGCATAAATCGTTTCAAAATTTTCACATCTATTTTCAAAATGTTTAATGCCGTTTGCCATTGATTTTCTTCAAAAATTCAAATATTAGGTCTGCTTCCGTACCGCACGGAACTGCCCAAAGCTGCCCCATTTTACCCGAAATTGTTCTCGTACTGCAATATTGTGCAAATGAGAGAGATTTTGACAGAAGAGGAAGACAAAACCCCTCTCATTTGCACAATCGTGTAGTTCGGGTACATTTCAGTAAAATTTTGAAATTTTTGGCACTTTCGTGCAGTACGGGAACAGACCTATTAATTAACAGTGTAGGCTGAGATGTGTCAGGTTAACAAAAATGTTTGCTAAAAACTGCCTTAAACCAGAAAAATCAAATTAATTTGTCGAATTTTTGAATTTGACAGCATTTTGAATGAGTTTACTGCCGAACTTCCAGCTTCATAATGAGAAAATCTAAAGAAAAGTCGGATAACATTTTCAATTTTAAATTAAATTTTTAAAGAAAAACTTCTCACAAGAATTCATTGAAACTTTTAATTTATAATTTTTAGAATCCTCTTCTCTTTCCCCCTAAAAGAGAACAGGCTCCATTTGTGTAGTCTAATTCATTTCCGGAATTCCATTGAATGACAATAATGTTCATTTATATTAATAAATATTAGGTGTAGTAAAAAGAAATCCATTATTTTTGCATTAAATTGAGGGCTTTATTTAAGATAGTTAGAATGACCCGATTTAGGTCAAATATGCGCCGTTTTGTTCGATAACTTGTTGCCATTTTAAAGGTAATTTCATTATGCCTCTCTCATAGAAGCCCTCGTTCCTATTAGCAAAAAATTGAGACAGTCGAATTTCAGAAGCCTCTCTTGAAGCGAATGTTTCACCAGCAAAATTGTTCGCCATGGACAGGAACAGATGGTAATCACTTGGTGCCAGGTCCGGACTATAAGGTGGATGCAGAAGAACCTCCCAACCAAACTCCCGGAGCTTCTGGCGAGTCACTATCGATGTGTGTGGCCTGGCGTTGTCCTGATGGAACACAATTCCTCTCCTATTGGCCAAAGCTGGCCGCTTATGGGCGATTGCTTCCTTCAGACGGTCCAATTGTTGACAGTAGAGTTCCGAGTTAAGAGTTTTGCCGTATGGGAGCAGCTCATAGTAGATAATTCCCTGCCAATCCCACCAAACACACAGCAAAAACCTTCCTGGCCGTCAATCCTGGCTTGGCCACCGTTTCCGCCGGTTCACCGTGTTTCGACCACGACCGTTTTCGCTTGACGTTGTCGTAAGTGACCCACTTTTCATCACCAGTCACCAACCGCTTCAGAAATGGGTCGAATTTGTTGCGGTTCAGCAGCGATTCGCAGATGGAAATTCGGTCTATGAGGTTTTTTTGCGTTAACTCGTGTGGCACCCATACATCGAGCTTCTTTGTGTATCCAGCCTTATTCAAATGGTTCCAAACGGTTTTTTGTGCAATCTTTAGCTCTTTTGCAATCGAAACAGTGCTAACATGACGGTCGGACTCGAAAATTTCCATGATTTTATCGACATTTTCGACAATTGGCCTTCCAGTGCGTGGCGCATCCTTGACATCGAAGTTACCGGAACGGAATCGACGAAACCAAAATTGCGCATGATTGGCTGTTACAGTATCAGGTCCATAAACGCTATTCACATTTTCAGCCGCCTGGCTTGCGTTTTCTCCCTTATCAAAGAAAAACTGTAAAATGTAGCGAATTTTCTCTTTGCTGATGTCCATCTTTGACAAGCTCTCAAACAAAACTGAATCAATCAATCAAAAAAGTGTCAAAAAAGCTTTTTTAGTAGGAACTGTCATCTTTCTAATGCCCCCTAGCGGAACACGATCGGACTTCTACAACGCGAGATGCAGATAAATAACGCCATCTATTGGAAAAATAATGGATTTCTTTTTACTACACCTAATATTTAATATTTAATTCTATGAAATTTTTCTCTGTACAAAAAAAAATAAATCCAGATAAATGGCAGGTTTTTGTGTGTTTATTTAATAGATATGGTTATTAATTTAATCTCAGCTTAATTTGTTTCGTGAATTTGAACAATTTTTGGAAATTTTCCAACGGCCAACAGTGCCTACCAAATATACGAGACTTTAAGCGACCTGAATATTATTAGCTAAAAAGTATACGAGATTGTAAGCGAACTGCCTACCAATAGCTTACAAAATGTACGAGATTGTAAGAGACCTGCCTTCGAGTAGCTTACTTTATGTCGTGGTGTTTGGCGTTCAACTTTACAAAACGGCTACGCTCGAAAAAAAAGTATACTAGGATGGTATATGAGGTCGTATGCATTACCGCCTATGGCCATTGCTTTTGTAGGCAGCATATAGGCCGGCCGCTGGGTTTGGACTATATTTTTTTAACACTCATAAGTCGTGACATAACACTATCTAATAAATATTATAGCCATATTTTATTTCAAAGCACCACACTGAGAGCATATTTTTCATTCATTGCCGATCAATAGCAAACGATTCCGATGGATTTACTGTCTATCATTGCTTTATACTTATAAGATTATCGAACATGATCAAAAATTCTTTTTGCCTTAAAAAATAAAGCTACAGTAGTATAAAGTGTCATTTTTGACACTGGCCGTCAAAAATGTTGTAGCCTTTAAACGACTAAGGAGGGTATCTAACATAGCCACTTTTTCCTTTAATTTTTTCTATTTTTCTTTTTTGAAAGTGAACAATTTCTGATAAAATAGAATTTCAATTTCAATTAGTGATAAAACCAACAAAGCGTGAATAACCAAAGGCCACATTTTAAATTCATAATCGAGCAATATAAAATTTTTCCGATTTTTATTTTTCAAAAAATGAAAACCAAAACGAAAAACAAAAATCCATTCGCATTTCGCGTTACAATAAAATATTAAATAATATCCCCGAAAAATTCATTAATACTCTGTGACCATTATTTTTTTTTGCAACCCATTCCAAACGTGCAAAAAACCAATAAAATTAGGCCCGAATGATAAAAAGGGTTTTTCAAAATCTATTTGAATTCATAAATTCGAATTTGTGGCTTTCCAATGGGACATGAACTCTCCGCTTTGTTTGCCAATATTCGCTTCTATTGTGGCAAATAATTTCAATTGCAATTTCTACTTAAATTGTAATCAAGCAGCAAATTGTTTGTAAAATCAAAACGCAATTATTTATTAATGCTCCGCAGCTAGTTCGAATTAACTTAATCAACTTCAAAAAACAAAAAAACAAAAAAAGAGCAAGTGGGAAAGCTAAAGTCGGTCAAGCCCGACTCAACGGGGTCAACCGATATATAAAATTTGAAGTTTCTACGCCTTTCCATATAAACAATTGTGAGCATATGTGGACGTGGCTGTAGGAGGACCAAACCCATTTGTTGGGAATTCGTCTCGCTTAGTCCTGCACCAGTAAAGCAAATATCATTGAGAAGTTTGAGGCCTTCCCGAATTATAAGTACTTTCCTCTATAAACATTATTTAATTTGAATGCGCGGCAGCAGGGGCGGCATCACGCCCATTTTCAAGTAGGATCATCTGCGTGGCCCAACATGTCTACGTACCGAATTTGGACTTAATTCGCTCAGCCTTTTCAGAACCAAAATCCGAATACTACGACCAAAAAGAGACGAGAGACACTCACTCTCTCGTACTAAGTGAACGACATACAACACGAAGGATAATGATTCGTAGTACCTAGGTTAGTGTGGGTGATATCGTAAGTATGAAATCAAACTTGACTTTACATCGTCCTCGCTAAAATCGGTTCGCTAATTCATTCGTTAAAAACGTTATAAGCGAAGTCATTATACCCACATAAACGACTGTATTATCTATGTCTGTATATGCGGAGCATAATTCTAGCTGTTACAAGATTCGTGCAAATGAATATACCCTATAGAAGCTGGGCACTAACACATTGCTCGTTTTATGTTTGAACTTCGACTCGGTCGGGCTCGATGATTACTGGAATTGTTTGCCATTCATATGAATTTAATTAACGCACATTGAACCTTGTTGTTGCAATATACATTTAGCCTTATGCTTTATATAAAGTTCAGGTTTGCAATATTTTCGGCATAAGTTCGATTGGGGTTTGGGGTCTTCACGCAGATTAAGCATTTAAATTGGCGATTCAAATTTGCTCAAACGCTTACGATAAAAACATCTCTCTACAATCGCCTCTCTAACGAGCGCATTTTTGTTGATCTAAATGCACGGCCAGCGTTGAGGGAAATTTTCGAATTTAAATATTTAAAATGCAATTTTCCATTCGGTTTTATTTTTTTTTTTTTTTAGCTTTCGACGACCAGAATGAATATCTCTCATGCTCAGTGAAATAATTTTATTTCACATATGTGTTCATTGATTTCGATAACGATAACTGCATTTAGGAATTTTGTTATTGCAAACAAAAAAAAAAAAAAAAAAAAAAAAAAAAAAACGGTAATGGCGTTGGAGAGGTTTTAAGGATAATAAATTCAAAGGGACATTATGAGCGCACTATGTTTTTCTTCTCTATTTGTGGGCGTGGCAGTGGGAGGGCAACATAAATTATTTCCCTACAACTTTCATTTGCCTTGGTCAACCTATGTTGCGAATTTGAAGCTTCTACGCCTTTTACTTCGAAAGTTACGAAAAATCTTCATTTGTGGGCGTGGCAGTGAGCGGGCCGCATAAAATTTTTTCCTACACCTTTCATTCGCCTTGGTGAACCTATGTTGCGAATTTGAAGCTTCTACGCCTTTTACTTCGGAAGTTACGAAAAATCTTCATTTGTGGGCGTGGCAGTGGGCGGGCCACAAAAAATTTTTTCCTACACCTTTCATTTGCCTTGGTGAACCTATGTTGCGAATTCGAAGCTTCTACGCCTTTTACTTCGGAAGTTACGAAAACTCTTCATTTGTGGGCGTGGCAGTGGGCGGGCCATAAAAAAAATTTTCCTACACCTTTCATTCGCCTTGGTGAACCTATGTTGCGAATTTGAAGCTTCTACGCCTTTTACTTCGGAAGTTATGAAAATTCTCTATTTGTGGGCGTGGCAGTGGGCGGGCTATAAAAATTTTTGTTCCTACACCTTTCACTTGCCTTGGACAACCTATGCTGCGAATTTGAAGCTTCTACGCCTTTTACTTCACAAGTTACGATAAGCCCTTATTTTTGGGCTTATTTGTGGGCGTGGCTCGAGGAGGGCGGCGTCCATTTTTTGCCAGGATATGTTCCTTTTTGTAGTTTACCAGCACACCAAATATCAATGGAATGTGTTGAGTGGTTCGCAAGTTACAAGCATTTTATTGAAAACACAATAAATTCATTTGTGGGCGTGGCAGTGGGCGGATGTCTCCCATTTTTACTTAGGATCATACTCGGACCCCGATATACATGTGTGCCAAATTTCGACTTCATTGGTTCAGCCGTTTCGGAGGAGATCCGACCACGGACGGACGGACAGACGGACAGACGGACAGACGGAAAGTCAGACGGACAGACGGACAGACGGACATGTCTAAATCGATTCAGTTTTTGATCCTGATCATTTCTGTATATATTTTTCTATATCTCCGGAGCTTAATTCTCCCTGTTACAAGATTTGCACAAAACTAATATACCCCGCTTACGCTGGGTATAAAAATATAAAATAATAATAATTTTCCATATATGTAATATTTAGAGGTTATGAAGGCCAAATTTTTTCAAAAAAGTACAAGTAAAGGCGCCTTAATGGCCAATAAAATTACTAAATTCTGTAGTTTATGTGCATGAAAACAAGGCTGGGATAACTTTCATCCGATTAAAGGCTTGAAATCTTTAAAACACGTTGTTTATGTATTAGCCTGCTTCACTAAAAGCTGAGAAAAGCAGGACTTTTTGGGAAAATCCGCAATGCGCCACCTCCAAATTACGAAAAAAAAAACATTCAAAAAACCTGCGCTTAACTATGAAATTCGGAAAATAATGTTTTTTGCGACACCCTAGTGGAGGGCCTTAGTTTGAACTCTATAGTCCAAAAATTTCATTCATCAGACATAGCCTTCCAAAATAATTGTCAGATTACCCGCGGGTCCGCTATATTTGCGATTAAGGGCAAGCCAAAGGACGATTCGTTGGAGATGATTGTTGGTTATTTTCAATAATTCTTCTCAATCCTTTCAGCTTTTCGTATTGAATTGCTTCATTTTTACTATCTATTGCAATTTGAGGTATGAAATTTCAAATTCAAAAATCGTTGATTACACTCAGAATAAAGAAAAGTGTGCAGAAGATTTCAGAATTAAATTTTTCTGGGATTTATGCCTTTTTCTGAGATATTCAGGGGAATATTCCCCTAAAAAAAAAAAAAAAACTGACAACAGTGGCATGGAAGATAAAAGGGATATTTTTCGAAAGAGTGACTGTGATTGAAAATGAATAACCCACTCGTAATTTTCTCCATAGACACAGCACTGTACAAAGTTTGGACTTAAAAATGTTGTTTATATTTAAATATGGATTATATAAACATACAAACTGACGGCTCTAGAACTAATTCACGGAGATAAGTTTCTAAAAATTCCGACAGTTCCAGAGGCGAAAAATAGACGAAAAAAAAATAACTACACAAGCTGAAAATAAACTTTGCCACGCAACATTAAGGTACACGCTATAGTTTTCCAGGTGAAATTTCATCAATACCCCACCAAAAATGTTACCGTCGAACAGGGCAAAACAAGTTAAGAAAAACCAAAAACTTAATAAACCAACCGGTCTGGTCTGGTCGGGTCTGTTCGATATGACGATGACGAAAGGCCAAACTTACGCTAAAGCTTGAGGGGAAACTTCTCCAAAACATAAAGTTTTACAAAGAAACTGGCACTGGATAAGGGAAAAGTTTGGTATATATGTATGTTTTTGTTGTTGTTATTGTTCGACGCTTGTTTTGTTCTTGTTTATGTTTTCGTTGTTGTACTCTTCTGTATTGTTGTGTATTTACGTGTTTCTTTTAAATGTCACAGTTAAAGCATGGTGTGTACCTCCATTCATGCAAGGATTAAACTTTGTCGCTTACACTCAAAATAAAGCATTCAGGGATATTTTCGGGGAATTTCCTTGAGACAAATTTTCTTTTTCACTGTTTCGCTGTTACTGGGCCCAACATATTCATATCAGTTTAAATCTTCCTTCGAATAATCGTTCATCTTTAAAGCTCTTTCACTTCAATTGGCTGCATACGAACAAGAATAAAACAATCCTATTAAGATCGTTATTGTCGATATGCAAGCAATTTTCGTTGTGGCTCGAGCAAGAAAGCAATGCGGATGGACCACACATATTATTCTCAAATCCATAATAGTGGCTCAAAAAATTCCGAACAATCAAAGTTTATCCTAATGGGGACATGCTCTGTGGCCATTTATTCTAGTTGTCTTTTTTTAAAGCTATTTCTTCATGGGGATTTTTTTGTTTTTTTTGGCACCTCTAAATAGTTTCAAAATCATTTTTCCGAGTGTATGCCAAATGGTCGAAATCATGCGCTTCTCAACAGAGCTGTCACGTAAAATGTTGACAGATTTTGTCGAACGAAAAAAAAAAATGAGAAGAAAAAGCGAACCAGCACGACGGACCGACCGGAAGCAAAGCAAAGAAAAGCACATTTCAAAGAAGAAAAATAAGAAAGAAAAAAAAAACTTTTAATGTGAAGCGTAATTTCAAATTAAACTTTAGTCAAGTGCGGATCACCGTACGGACGTGTATAGACGGCTCGAGTATTAGTGCAAAGATAAATGATGTGGTCGGACGTGTTCATAATTTCGTATGCAGAAAACGTGCCACTGTGGACTTTGGGAAAGCGTCAAGTTTTCTTACTAAATTAGATTCAAGGGAATTTTCATGCCCAACTTCAGAAGATCAATCTATTATGCATAGTTTTGAAATGAAACTCCTTATTGAGGGACCTTCAGAACTTAGAGAATCCCAATCACTCTGCTTAAATCGTTTCAAGGAGGAAAGGGATCGAATATCAAAAGAATTTTCCGAGCGCATTCGTTGAAGTGCCATGGGTGCAAAAGAAAGAAAAAAAAAATTCACTAAAAAATAAAATTAAAATAGATTCTAAAGAACCAAAGAATTCCGCTAGAAGAGAAGCCACACAAATGAAAATGTTTACACTAACCTGTTGGTTGGTTTTCCGAATTCCATCAAGCGAACAGTCAGTTCGACGATCAACATGAAGCTCAACTATGTCGCTGCTAAAAATGCTGTTGCGGTTACGAGCTCCGTTTTTCGTTGTTTGTTTTCTATTTTGTTCACTTTAAAATTTTACTTCAAAAATTCAAGTTGGTTATCCGTAGTCTCCCCATTAAGTTTAACTCTCAAGGACACACACAACGCTCGTTATTATTAACAACCACTTTATTCACTTATTAAGACGACCGTTGTCCTTTATCTCTCTGCCGTACTTCCGGTATCATTATCCCTAACATGGCAATATGTTAAACTGGTTTGCGCACGTTTCACGTTCGTTCACGTTCAGTTTATTTGATGTCGAGTGAATTTTTTCCTGGGAAATGGAATTAATGGAAGTCAATTTAGTTATAGCTACCTATAGGTTTATATATATATATTGTATGTATGTATAAGACCGGATGACTTTTGTGTTATATCTAACGAATGTATGAGACGAATCAATCTTTTATGTATCGATCTATTTTTTGAACAATTTCCGCCTTAACATTGTTAGCCATCACCGGATTTATAGTAACTTTCTCAGTGTGCGAATCGAAAATTTATCAATTCTCCTTTTTTCTTGCTTCTTTCCGCTTATTCCGGATATTCTTTGTGCTCAATACACTTGTACGTAATAAAATTTTGAACTACCATAAGCTGCTCGATTTATGCTCATTTTCAGGGTCAGGCCCAAAAGTTTTTACATTGAATACGCGATTTGCTTTTTTTTTATCTCTTCGAGCTTACTATCCTCTTCATATATATTCATTTTAATCTATGCAAATAAAATAGAACAGATTACTTTAATTCTCAACTACGTCATTGACTCAACTGTTTTCAAAAAAACAAAAAAAAAAAAAAACTCATTACATTTTTATGAAATTAAAATTTCTCATAAAATGCCATTTGACATTCGTATGATTAATTTTTTTTTTCCTGCGAAAAAATTCCACATACGGCATGTTGGATTGGTGTCAAATTAATTTTGCATCGTTCAACGTTTTCACACTTTTATTAATATTTTAATGAGTTTTTCATACAACTTCCTTTCGCTTTCACGTTTAATGAATTTAATTTCCCGCCCCAGAGTTTCATTCCGGCCTTAATATATCCGTTTCTAGATACCGAAATTACGCATCAGCATTTTTAGGATTTCTTTTTCATTTGCACACACAAGCCGAAAGGAGTTCTGGAACCGAACCTGCTTCTGCTGCTGCCGGTCTTTGCAACGGAAATACGCTTTCGCATCTCCCTGATGTGTAATTAGAAAACGGAAGCTTGTCAAAAAGAGCATCAAAATGATTCTTAGATACCAAATTATGGGATTCACAATGGAAATTCTCTGCATTATTTTCCAGCGCACCGTTATCAAGCATATTGTGCAAAAGAAGGCAGAAATACAAAATTAAAAAACAAAAAAAAAACAAACAAAAATTTGCAGAGATTTGATCAGGTTTCTTCAGGGCTTTAATTTATTCATTTTTTTTTTTTTGTTTTTTCGCTTTTTCAACTTCCCTCATTCGGTCATGTAAATTTGCATGTCATTTGAATTATTTGAGGAAGAATGCCTGAAATTACGCTCAAAGCCGAATGGAATTCCATGCGTAAAGAGTATTGATTTACAAAAGGAAAGAAACAGGCTCCGATCAAAGGAATGCGGCAGGACCACTTCAATTCTACTTGAATTTAATTCAGTCCAATCAATTTAATTGATAAACGAATATCGTTGCATTTATTCTTCTGCGAATTGTTAAATGGCCACTCGATGTGAGTGTTCTCAGAGAATTGCTGATTTAAATCTATAATTTTATGAAATTTGATTTTATTCTATTCAATTTTTCTGCAAACAAATGAAATGAATTGCATTTGAATGTTAAGGAGCTTATAGAAATGGCTTCCATTGGCATTTCCTTTAGTCCTTTAGTGTTTTAATAATTCTTTCCTTGAATGTTCGAACGATTGAAAATATTAGGGGTATTCACAATGGCGTCGGAAAATCGGAAAATTTTAAATGTTAAAAAAATTGTGCAAGATACAAAAAAAAAGTTTAAAAATTTTTTAAAAAGTCGCAATTTTCCGACTTTCCAACGTTTTTCACACGTTTTTCATAAAAACTCAATTCGCACTAAATCTCAGGCTCAACAGCTAAGCAAAAAATGTAATCCCACTAAGGCTATTACATTTGTGTTATCCTTATTATTGATGCCGAAAACCCTTGAATGCGTGTGAATCGGATTTCATTTTTTGTTGTTATGAACTCATCAAAAAACATAAATTTCTTTAACCCTTTCGCGCCTACTGTGACAATAGGTCCCACTCAGTTAAAACTTGATTTTTTCTATTAGGACATATGTGTCCCATCTAAAACTGTTATTAGGATTAAATATCCCAGTATAACCGAAGGACATTCGAAGTTTTTGAGTTTGCAGAATATGTTTTTTTATGCTCGTTTATCCATTTCTGTAATCAGTTAAACAAAAATTTAGCTTAACCCTTTCGCGCCGGAGTTTTTCTCGAAACACAGGCATTTTTTTTTTGCTCCTTTATCCAATTCTGTAATCAGTTTTTCAACCAAAAAAATGCCTGTTTCGAGAAAAACTTCCGGCGCGAAAGGGTTAAGCTCAATTTGGTGATCAGACGTTTAAGGTCAGATTTCGCCAAGCTATTTAAATTACACTTAATTGTAACGAACTGCAAAGTTTCAAAAAAAAAAAGTTTCATTTAAGTTTCAAAAAAAAAAGTTTCATTTAAGTTTCAAGTATTTAACCCGGCAGCGCCTGAATTAAAATAAATATAAAAAATAAAATCATATATGAACCGGTTCAGAAATGGCGATTACAGAAAACGAACCATTTTACTGATGCCATATGGCATCGTTAGGCGTTACCGGGTTAAATAGCTTTGTGAAATCGGGCCTAAATCATTTCATTTTAAACCCTTATTCATTTGAGTTCTCTAAAGGAATCAAAGCCTTCCTTCGAGTAGATCCAAAGGACCATAGATATTGTAACTTCACTTTGAAGTCTTTCATTTTCTTCAATTTCGAATTTTAGCAAGAAACAGCAATCAGAAATTGAGGACACTATGAAAGGTGAATTTAAGTTTTTAGAGGCAAGACAAAAAAAAAAAAGCCATCAGTTTCCACTCGACTGCTTGACGATTACTCACGGGACGAATTGGAGCGCCGGAAGATTGTTGAAAGGAGGCATTTAATAAAGCAGTAAAGGGTTACTCTCTCGAGCTCGCACAGCAAAAGGATCGTAATTTCCTTTCTAAGAATTTCGAAATGGCAAGCGAAGCACGATGGAACTTTTTTTTGGAACGCTTTTGTCCAACTAAAATGGAATCACATAAGTCCGTGCATCGGAGGTTACGGGACACTGAACATGCAATATATGAATGACGCCGGCAGCAACAGTCCAACAGCTCGTATATTTAACGACACCACAACACACAGCGTACTTGGGAGCGTAACAGGACCTTTTCGGTTTGATTAATTTTCGTAATTTTAAACTCAATTCAAAAGAAAGGACGACACAAAGCGACGAAAGCGCACAAATATGAGAACGGTAAGAAAAATGAAAAAAAAAAAGAAGAAGGAACAAATCTAGAACAAAAGCATGAAATATGTCGAGCACTTTGACCCTAAGGGCGCTTAGCACAAATTTGCGACGCACCGCAACATTAGCAGTTGACTTCGCCTGACTTCGAGTTGTGAAAAACAATAAAAAAAAATAGAAAAAGAGCAAAATAAAATAAGAGAAAGCAATTCGAGTGCAAAAAGGAATTTAACAGCTTCGTTTCCGGCCCTTTCAGTTTATTCCATAAAAAAAAAAAAAAAATTTTGTTTTTGTTTTCATTTTAAAATTCATCATTTTTTGAATCACGTCCTTTCAACGGCGAATTTCTCACACTGGTACGCGAACGAATTTTCCTAATGCCTTCTTTCACTTGAAGCCAATTCAGCTGACACAAACGTACTGAGGCAGCTCACACTCACTTTCACTTGAAGTTCCGACGTCCAACTAAAAGTTAAAGGTGCCCCGATAAGAAGAAACTTCAATTTTCCCTCCGTCCATCGTACATTCGAAAAATATATCGTTTCCGTTTCGCTACGATGGTAATAGCGTAGGCGATGGCGGTGCCACTCACGATGACTCCGACTACGACTACGTGGACTTACTCAAGTTATATTTCATTACTGCCCACTGTCAACGAGATGATGGTGAGACAAAAAAATATTTCCTTGCGTACCGTGCTCCGACTCTAACGGATGCTGAAGCTAAACTAAAACCGAAACAAGTACGCCCATGATGAGTTCGGAACAAGCAAGACGCCGAGCGAGTCACAAACGTAACGTACAATTCGAGTTTTCCCGAATACACTACTGCCGCGCCACGAACAGCATTCGTACAGCATCCATGCAGCCATCCTTCCTTACACAAAACAAAACTATGCTCCTGAAGAGCTTTGAATTGTCATACAAACACACACACACACACACTCGCGCGCGCACACACAGACGCACAAAATGCCAAAGCTTTCTTATCAGGGAACAAAGAAGTTGAGTGCTTTATCGAAATGAGCTTACGTTCCATATTCAGCCAACGGAAAGCAAACGTGCCTGTGTGCGTGTGTGCAAACGAATCATCTGTCCTATCCCAACTCGCACGAAAAGCACAAGCAAATTCGAACATGACAAGCTATGCGATTGTGATTGCGATTGCGATTGAATAGTTCTTTCGAAAATATCCAAACAGTCCGATAGCCAGTCAATCTGTCCTTAAGCCAGACCCACACTCCCACACACAACCACACACACACCAGTAAGATGTCGTCTGTCGTATGTTATTTACTCAAATTAATATTCAACAAGACATATGCATGGATGTCAGTCAGCCAGAAAGTGGCACAAATACGAGCATTCCATGCTGTGCGTCGGTGTCGGTGGTGTCAGTAATGCTAATGCTATTGCTCCTCAGCCTCATCACATTCTATGCGTATGCGAGGAGTCCTCGTCTAGACAGCAATGTGATAATCGAGAGAAATTTTCTGTTGTTTTTATCGTTTTCGTTTCGTAAAAGGATTGCTTGCTTGCCCTCAGTCAGTCCGTGCTTTTGTCTTGAATTTTGTTTATATTTGAGGTAAAATGGTTTGCTTTCAAACCGCTTGGACGTGTTAATGACATGAGAAAGAATTAAGTGCTTTTTTTTCCTTCCATCGCTGCCACCATGCCATGTAATCTGAGTGTATTCAGGTGAGTGACATTGGAGTGCGATAAAGGTAAATACTTAATACTAGAAAAAGTGAAATTATCCATTTTTCAGCATCATGGTAGAATAAGTTATTCATAAACCCATTAGGGCGACAAAAGCAATCTTGATGTCTTCCAAGCCACTCCAAATAACCTTGATGTTCACTTATTCAAGTATTCAGGACGAAGAATTCGCAGTATTTTTGTTTTTTTTTTTTTTTGTTTTAATTGGAAAACGATGTGGTTTTCTTTTGACACTCACTTAATTCGTCTTTCTTGGAATTTTCATCTAATGGGAGAGCCTTACAGTTACGAAAACAAAGGATTATTTTCACTTTCAGGCTTTATTGTAATTCGAAGAATTAATGCTGGTCAAAGACTTTGATTCTTTCAGTATGCCGCGAGTTCCATTAAAACGCCTGTTTCAAAGAATTACTTATTTTAAATATGCTGTACTTCAGTGCTGTATTCCCTCTAAAATGCTCCTTAAATATCCCTAGATTCGAGATGTTCCCCCTAAATAGTACAAAATTCGTAATGAAAAAACAAAAAAGTAATCTGGAAAGAACAACAGGAGCAATTCCATGAGACCCCCACCCGTAACAGCCATTCTGAGCATAAATTGTGTAATTTCAGTGTCAAACGATTGTTAAACGTTTTAAAAATTTTAGATCCTTGCGAATCACATCCTTCTTTTCAATTATTGTGAGCTAAAACCTAAAAAATGAGTGTCACGGGTGGGACCGTATTCATTGAGTTGCCCATAGCAGTTTTGACAAATTCCCTCTACCAAAAAACTATAAACTTTGCACTTCATGTATGTAAACATTTGTTAACCCCAAAACTTCCCCCTAGGTAGGTAGGTAGGTTGAAGTGGATGCCACTTAGGCCTTAATCGAGCCCTGTGATACCAGGAGTTTTGTGTATTTGTGAGTGTACGTTTTTTATGTAGTTTGCCCCAACATGCGATTTTTGAAAATACCATGCTAGGCTTGGAACATTACACTCCGTTTCGCGTGCCGAATCGAACTGACCCTATCAAGAGCATAGCAGCATCCTCTACGCTATTCCAGAGTCACCTGCGTGTACTTAGCTTTAGAAAAATCCCAGAGCCAAACTTCCCCCTAAGAACCAAAACAAAAACCCTAAATCTAGGTGGAAAACTCCTGCTGCACTTGCATGGCTTAAACGACTACAAACAAGTTTGCCTTCATAATTATCATAAATTCCTTTTCACTTGAAATTAGTAAATTCAATTTATGAGAATTTTCCCTTAAACATAGTTCCGAATTCGCCACGAATAAAACACCATAAGGAAACCATAATTACACCAAAAAAGAAATAAAAAATAAAAAATCCAATGGGGCTTAGATTTTGTCTATAAATCCTCGCTTGTTCAAGTACTTTCTAATTAATAATAAACGTGAATAATCTCTTAAGTGACGAATTATCCTACCTACCATTTGCACACCCACACACGCGCACACACCCTCCTCGCTCACTCGCTCTCTCGCTCCATTAAAACTGCAAATAAATATCCACACTTCCAGTTCCTGCGCCATAAAAACATGAATAAAATCGAGCATACCAAAGGACGATAACTAATAACCTTCCCTCCACAGGTCAGAATATCAAGAAGGTCCAGCATTCGGTTAAGCCAAAAAAAGCTTCCTCTGTTTGGCTCCTTCTTCGTCCAGCGAGTTCCATAAACAAATCCGTAAAAATTATGCTCATTACGGTACGAACTACGAACAGTAGAAAGCTAAATCGCCAAAGAGGTTTAAGAGGATTTTCTTTTGTTATTGCCGTTGCTTTTAGTGCTTTGAGTAATTGCTGCTGCTGCCGACGCGTCGCGTCGCGCTATCGCTGATGCTGCAACAATGGCTAATGCAGGCTACGATCGTAATATCCTTGAAATTTCAAGTGACGATAAATAGACCGAAAATTCACATAAATTGACTGTACAAAAGATAAAAATGAGGATTCTTGAAGGGTAAGGTCACATAATCAGTCATACAAAATAGTGATGCAGTAAAATGAAATGACCCCTTGAAGGACAATAAAAGTGTTGCGGAAGTAATCCGTGAAAAACAAATTGCGACAGAACACACTCTGCTCTGGATTTGACCTTTTTCTCTTACGCTTTAAGAGACATTTGAAGTTTATTATCCTTTTGCTCTAAGCTATGAATGATTTTAGACTGAATTTTTTGTTTTGTTTTTCCTCATCCCGCCGAGAAAAAAAAGGTTCAAATTTCACAATATTCGACGGAATACGAAGATTTGATAGTTGGAGTTCGAGTTTTTTTTTTTTTTTTTATGAAGCCTTAGTATTTTGTAATATGAAAATGATATTTTCCTTAAAAGCGAATAGAGATATAGTTTTGAGTACCTCTGGTGGTAAATGTTTTTTAATGATAATATCAAGAACATATATTAGATGCGCTTAATAAGGAAATCTTGCTCTAAATATTTATTGCTGTCAGTGAGATTCTCTTGAACACATGGGTTCGCCCTTCTATTTCCCCTGGACATTCGAACAATTTGGGACATAAAACTGTCGTAGGTTTCATCTTCCAAGGCTTTGCATGATTATTAAGTATCTACGTTTCGGAACATACATAAATCGATAAATGTCGGAATATTTTATAAGCTCATGTCCTTGTTACATTTGAATAGAAATTTCTGTGGTATGTCTGTGGTGGTATTGCGAGTTGTCAGACTTTTTGGACCATCTTGACCATGACCTTGCGTTGACTTTCATCGTGCTCAAAAAGCTCAAAAATTTTAATAAAGCATATTTTTAATATGAATGATTAAGAACCCCAAATATCCCTCTTTCTCTCTTCTCTCTCTCTCTCTCTCTCTCTCTCTCTCTCTCTCTCTCTCTCTCTCTCTCTCTCTCTCTCTCTCTTTCTCCTTTAGGTGCTGAAGTTGTCCATTGCAGCTTTTTAATTAAAAAGGTTGGCATTCAAGGGATTCGGTTTTATATTGGCCCCAACTATGCAAATAGTTGGATGTTTTCAACGACTTTTCAAGTTAAGCTATAAAATATGAAACTATGTTATTTCGTGGCTGTCCAACAATGAAAAAAATTTCCTAATTGCTTTAAAATTCTGGCTAAATAAAAAACCCTCAACTCCTTATGGAGCACAACAGTTTGCATGGAATTATCGCTATAAAAGAATTCATTAAACTCATTTCTGTATGAGAAACATCGGAGATGTACATATGAACGTACGTAGCACCCATTTTCCTAAAAAATTATTTTTAATTTCGAGCGTGTTAATATTAGGTGTAGTAAAAAGAAATCCATTATTTTTCCAATAGATGGCGTTATTTATCTGCATCTCGCGTTGTATAAGTCCGATCGTGTTCCGCTAGGGGGCATTAGAAAGATGACAGTTCCTACTAAAAAAGCTTATTTGACAATTTCTTGATTGATTGATTCAGTTTTGTTTGAGAGCTTGTCAAAGATGGACATCAGCAAAGAGAAAATTCGCTACATTTTACAGTTTTTCTTCGATAAAGGAGAAAACGCAAGCCAGGCGGCTGAAAATGTGAATAGCGTTTAATGGACCTGATACTGTAACAGCCAATCATGCGCAATTTTGGTTTCGTCGATTCCGTTCCGGTAACTTCGATGTCAAGGATGCACCACGCACTGGAAGGCCAATTGTCGAAAATGTCGATAAAATCATGGAAATTATCGAGTCCGACCGTCATGTTAGCACTGTTTCGATTGCAAAAGAGCTAAAGATTGCACAAAAAACCGTTTGGAACCATTTGAATAAGGCTGGATACACAAAGAAGCTCGATGTATGGGTGCCACACGAGTTAACGCAAAAAAAACCTCATAGACCGAATTTCCATCTGCGAAACGCTGCTGAACCGCAACAAAATCGACCCATTTCTGAAGCGGTTGGTGACTGGTGATGAAAAGTGGGTCACTTACGACAACGTCAAGCGAAAACGGTCGTGGTCGAAACACGGTGAACCGGCGGAAACGGTGGCCAAGCCAGGATTGACGGCCAGGAAGGTTTTGCTGTGTGTTTGGTGGGATTGGCAGGGAATTATCTACTATGAGCTGCTCCCATACGGCAAAACTCTTAACTCGGAACTCTACTGTCAACAATTGGACCGTCTGAAGGAAGCAATCGTCCATAAGCGGCCAGCTTTGGCCAATAGGAGAGGAATTGTGTTCCATCAGGACAACGCCAGGCCACACACATCGATAGTGACTCGCCAGAAGCTCCGGGAGTTTGGTTGGGAGGTTCTTCTGCATCCACCTTATAGTCCGTACCTGGCACCAAGTGATTACCATCTGTTCCTGTCCATGGCGAACAATTTTGCTGGTGAAACATTCGCTTCAAGAGAGGCTTCTGAAATTCGACTGTCTCAATTTTTTGCTAATAGGAACGAGGGCTTCTATGAGAGAGGCATAATGAAATTACCTTTAAAATGGCAACAAGTTATCGAACAAAACGGCGCATATTTGACCTAAATCGGGTCATTCTAACTATCTTAAATAAAGCCCTCAATTTAATGCAAAAATAATGGATTTCTTTTTACTACACCTTATATCTCAAAGCATTAAATCGTTTAGCTTGTGCGCGTTTAGATTGCTTGAACCTTTTCGTGACTTGCTGAAAATGTTTTAGTGACTTCACTTTCGTAGCTGTGGATGGATGGAACAGATACGTTGAAAGCTCTGGATGATGAATGAAGTGTGTTGCTATTAAATTTGAAGCCTAAAATCTGTGGCGGAAATCGAAGGAGTCATTAAAGTGTATCAAAAGCAGTGAGAGTTAAATAAATCAACCTTATAAAGACTCCATATCGACTTTATGTAGTAAAAGTGATTATTTTGCGGGAGGTTTTTTTTTTTTGCTTAAGAGAACGTTTATGAAATGTAGCACCCGAAAGGAAAACTGTCTTAAGGAAAAGGCAGCAAAAAGTGTTCTCTTTTACAGCAAAAAAAAAAAAAAATAAATAAATAAATAAATCAAAGCATTCATCTGACCCACCCCGACGTATGCTTGATGTCGATTAATTGCATGCAACGCATTACTCATACGCAGCGGCTGCCTTCTGTTGTATGTTTAAATTATTCTATTCCATTCACCTATCATTTTGATACTTGTTTGATCCAGAACAATCCTTCATCATCGACGGTATTGTTCGACTCGTATAGTGGAAACTAAAAAGGATCGGGTATTCAGTAAACGCTTTTTGCATTTAGAGCGCGCAGACCATGTAAAACGATTTGGTCGGGGCGAAGAAAAAATTGGTTCAGCGCATATAAACAACGCTGCAAGGTAGATAAACAAAACGTACTGAGAGCATGAATGCACAATATCGTATGTGCGGGCAGGCACTCAAACACACGCACATTGCTGCACGTGTGTGCACAGTGCACAGTGCGCCAGCAGCCGTAGCACATGCAGACACACAAATATTTAGAATTGGAAAAACGTACGCATTACAAGGAATAAAAGAATGTGAATTGAGGTCGGTTGTGTAAATATTTGTCAACGGTAATGGAAATTTATTCTAAGGACTCGTTTGAGCGCTCATTTTTCATGCGGTTTTCCGAATGCGTTCATTGCAATGACGACGACAACGGCAGCGACAGCGACACCAACAAGGATAACGAGGACAGCGACGGAAAAGACATGGACGAGGAAGGAGACCGTGCTGGCGATGGTGATGATGATAGCGAGCGAAAGCGGCCGCCGGGTGAAGTGTGCTCCTCGAACACGCAATATGCTCACTGTTTGTGATGTGAGAAAGAGCAAACAGTTCGTTTTGCCCCGGGAAGTACTTTCTTTTTCGATTCTATTGCACTATTTAATTTTTCGTCGTCTTTTTTTTCTTCTTCACGTATTTTTTTCTTTTTTTTTTTTGCTGATATTTTCGTCTTGCAGTGATAAAATTGGCAAAGCAGAAATGTGCATAGACCACTTCTACCAGTGGCTGTCAACGTTTTTCGTGTTACGTTTTTTTTTTTACAGCCCCAGGCACAATTGCATACAACTGAAAGGTGGGGGTTTCCACGTTCTGTACGTTCGTATGTCAAACGCAGAACAACACAAGCCACAGTGGTCTTTTTACTAAAAATGATTTAGCACTCGCACCCTATGGTTACTCGGAATAGCTTTGAATCGAAACGGGTTTTGGCGAGCGGCAAAGGTATACATATGCATTTAAAAGGAATAAAAAATAAAGCTCTCATAGGAATGTATTAAAAAAGAAAGAAAAAGAAAAAAATACGAACAGGTAAAATCAGAATATGTTTAGAATAGGTGAAAACGTACTTCAGACGAAAATTGAAATTGAAATCAAACCATCTTCAAATCAAAATGCAACCACTTCAAAGAAGCGAACTTTTCATTCACTGCCGTATAAGGACGTTGCACAGAGCCCACATGCATTTGACATGCAATTTACTGACAACAGCGATAAGCTCAGCCATTTAGTTTCGTATTGGAATGACACATTAAGGGCAATTCGGAATTTCATCTCAAAGAGATTCTGCAGTCGTAGAATACAGTCAACGGGCGTGCAGGGGAAAATTGAATTGATTTCTAACAAAAGTACAAGTATTTCGACAGCTCAATTTGCAATTAGAATAAAAGTGACAGAATTCTCCATTTCATTCCAATTAAATGACAGCCTGCCTAAGGTTTTTCCATCAGGAAGAGCAGAAATTAGAAGAACCAATTTGTGTGCTTTTCAATTGTAGAAGTAGAACGTTTCTATCTCTGATTTCATTCCTAGATTCTGTGCAAGCATACGACGTACATACGTACGACTCCGAAATTATCCCACTTTAAGAAAGTATTCATTTATTTCCTTTTTTTTTAGCCTTAGTACCCTTCTTAAGTTCTCTTAGTAGCTCAATTGTATGGAAACAACATCATTCCTTTCAAAAAAAAAAAAAACATAAATAAATAAATAAAAATCCAAGAGAAAACATTCGCAAGAACCGCCTTCAGGTCCTTAGTGACAAAAATGCAGCATCTGAAAGGCTACACGACTAATCACACGCTACTCTCCCCCACTGCCCTCTGCCCTAAGCACTCAGCGCACAGCTGTGCGCCGTGCTGTCCATGCTTCTTTAAAGCATGTATTAAGTTTCGTTGGCATGCAACATAATCCGTTTTAAGTGCAAGGTGACTGTTGTGTAATGGTGGTTTTAAAAACTTAAATACATCAAGCCGACATTCAAAAGCGAACCGAAGGTGAATTGGCATTGTCACGTTCACGGCGCAAAACGTAGTCGTCGTCGTCGTCGTCATTACATTCGCCTCGGGCGTTTTGTCTCTCCGGTGTGCCGGTGGTTTTTGCAAAGGATTTTTCAGATTTTCTAAGCAGCTTTTGATATTTTGTCAGAATTTCTGTTGCAAAATTTTCCTCTTTTCTTTTTCCATTTTCCGTTTTCTTTTTCTTCATTCTTTCTTTGTCCCTTTGTTCCTTTTTTCCCCGAAATCAAGCGACTCATGTTCTATTCAGGGCTAATTTCTTCTTTTTCGTCCTTTTATGCCTTTTTCGAATAGGAGCAAAAAAAAGAGCTTTAAGCTGACATGAAAAATTGTGGTTTTTTGTAATCAAATTTGTGATGATTTTCATATATTTTTTTTTTAAATGAATATTGAAATTTTCAATATCAATTTCTCCCTGAATGGAATCAATATTTTCAATCAATTTGTACAAACGACAGGATAATGCTGGCAAGCAGGACATATGGTTTGGGCAACGTCATTAGTTTTAAAAGGAGACTACAACATTCGCGAGTTTTCTCATGAGCTGTCTCGACCCACTTTCAAACCGGAGCCACAATCTGTCTATTGGTAACTCAGTCAACAAATTTTATTGCCAAATATGCCAATTTTCCATTACAAAAGGGAGATGCCACAAAATAAAAAAAAATCCTATGTGTAGGATAGACACATTTTGCTGTTACATGTATAAGCACGATTGAATCCCTCAAGAATTTGCGGTACATGTTTAGGAGAGGAGCTCAAAAAGAAATAGAAAATAGATTGAAACTAACACAAAAAGAAAATATGGGGCAAAATGATTACGTCAACTGCACGTGATTGCAGCTCAAATGGCCTGAAAGTCTTGAGACGGCATAAGAAATGGTCGTGTCGAATTCCTTATAACTCTGAAACAGATCTCAATGCTTTTACATAAGCCCTTCATAAGTACAATGGAATGTAAGAGAAGAAACCATTTATTTTTTCTCTTTTGTTTACAGATTATGATTATCGCAATTCCCTCCTATCGTTTCAATTGAAGCTCTCAATGGCAAAGAAATGTTAAAGGAAAATGACTGCCACCACACGCGGTGAAGTGTCACCTGTATTAGTTGAATCCGTCAATCAGTACTTGATCCTTTTAAGTGCTCTAAAGAGGACACTATCTCAAAAAAATGCTCAAAACGAAGCTATTTTACATGCTTTCCATAACATATACACTATAGCACCGAGTAGGTACACAGCGGTACCTTCATCAACACGGTTGATTGCGGCAACAAGATAAACAGAACTTCCAGCTTTTCTAAATACACATTTTTCGTTCCACATAAAAGGACATCCGTTTGACCTAAAGCCACGAAAGCGGATAAGAATATTGGCAAGCGCATTTGCCAGCGTCAGCATCCATCGATGTGCTTGATTTTTATTTTTAATTTTTCTGTTTTTTTTTTTTTCGAGGAACACTTGGAAGCATCGGAATTGCTCTCGCTGGCTGGCACATCTCGCAACCTCTCTTTAATCGAGCTGCTTTCGATGGTATTTCAGATCAATCGAAGCGCCACCCAATCGTTTGCGATAGCGTCACAAATTAAACTCAATGACACCTCTTCGCTTGCGCTTCGACGGTTCCGAATCAAATGAAAAATCCTTCCATTCATCGAATCTGCAGGGACGGACAGCCGCCGAGCCACATGTGGGCGAGTCGTTCGCAAAATGTGCGCGCTTCGTTGCCATTATCTGGTCGTATCGGAAAAGTGGTAATCGACAATGATGCAATTTCAGTTTATGGAAACTGTGACGACGGAGAGAATATAAATATTTGTTACTTCATATTCCTGGAACGTTCGCATTCCTCGAATCGTGCACAATCGTCTTTTGTCATTAAAAAAGTTCATTTTTAATCGTTTGCATAAATTTTCAATTCTCTTCTTTTTTTTTTTTGATTTTATTTTTTGTTTGCTGCTTCAGTCAACTTCTCACTACGTTTTATTTCTTTTTCCTTTTAGATTTTCATTTGATTTAGAATTCATTTTCGTTTTGTCCTTTTCAGAATTTCTTTTTATTTTTTTGCCATTCCCTTGGATTCTCATTAGCTCGCTTGTGCCATAGAGTTGCAGCACAGAGCAGAGCAACAACGGACGGCAGCTGAAAGTGAAGTGTGACAAAAGCAAGTTTACTGCCTTCGAAGTCGTTTGTATGCAAAGCAAACTTTTTTAATGGCTTCATTTGTTTCGCAGGAGCCTTAAATTGCATTCTGCCTTGCCTCTTGCTTGGCAATCCGTGAGCGAAGAAAACAAAATCACTTTCGACAACTTCTTAATTTCTTATGCATTCAGAAAGTCAGGTGCATCCACATACAAACATACGTCTCGCACTTGACAAAAAAATAAAAACTAAAATTAAAATAAAAATAAAAAAAAGGACCACAACTTGCACTGCTTCAAACCGAAAGCCTAACGCATTCAATAAATTTCTTTTCTTATGCAAATGTCTTAAAGTTTCGACTTTTATAGAAAATATTTCACAGAATTAAGAATCCTCAAACACGCAAGTTCCGAAATTATTTCCATCCCCCCGCCCAACTTTTCAGCATAATATGGAGAGGTCATGAATTCTCGGTTTTAGCTCGCTGAGGTAAAAATTTCCTCAACATGATGCCATGAGTTTATGAAGATGAAACAAAAAATCTACTTCAGCTTCATATACACACATATATTTCATGATAAGATATGTGATCCATTTATAGCCAACGCTAAGAGAGCTTGACTGTCATTTTGTTGAAATTCTAACTCCTTCTTTACTTGCGAAGTAAATGCACAGACACATCCCTGAGCGAATTCCAGATGTTCCCAACTATTCCTCCACTAGCCATAAATATACCAGTCTGACGATTTTCTCTTAACGTATAGGAGACAATCCAAACAAAAGTTTTCTTCGGCAACTACTCCAAGAGAAAATCTTTTTAGATAAATTGCAGGGCATCATTGTGCCATTTATTTTTAGTTGGAGAACAGTTAACCAAAACGAATATCCTTTATGGATTTCTTCTTGTTTAAAAGGATTTCTCATTTACAGACAATGAGTCAAATGTGTGCTCCTTCGAAGTAACACAATTTGAGGATTCTGTTTCCCCGCATGATTCTTCACTGTCACAAACTTCAAGCGGATCGAGTCGTTTAACGTATTAGTGCAGAATTTAAAACAATTCTGGAAAAATTAGATTCTTCTATTTGATGCGCCTTTCAATGTATTTTATAGAGAAACCCTGGAACTCAAAGCTTCCCCAGAGCTGCAATATATTGGTTTCCATTCATTCTAATTTAGATAAGGCTTACATGAATGGTGCTGATTGTCCATCATGCAAAATTTATATGCTATAAAATTTGCACTAACTTAATAACACAGTGCTACAAATTCAAAACTAAAAAAAGTAAATGAAAATTTAAAGTGACCTTGTAGAGATTGTTCATCTGGTCGAATATAACACAAAACCATTTTTTAAATTTTTGTAACACTCTAAAAATCTTAAGTAATGGTTTAGTTAAAAAAAATAAACAATTGATATGTACCTATTAGCCAAATCTTTACGCTATAAAATTAGGTATTATTAACTGTAACATTTCAGTATTGCTTACCGTGATAATGGAAAGAAGAAAGGTCGATCCGTGATTAGTGAATAGTCTAGACTTTAACCGGTACATTCAGAAAATAGCTTAGCGGATTGTTACTAAAGTTTCCAAAGCACATGAACTTTCCATTATATTCGATCTAGATGAACAATCTCTACTAGGTCACTTTAAAAGTTCAGAATCACTGTTACAATGTACGTAATTATAAATCGATATCAGGATACTTTCTGCTGGTCTGTGAATATATTTTCAGCCATATTCTTAATGAAACACCGCCTTTTTAGAAAATTGACCATCTAATTCCGACAGGGATGTAGTACAACAAACGAAGTGTTTTTTTTGTTTTTGTCTTGTTTGAGCAAAGGAAAATGTCTGCCCGGAGCTACTTAATCCCGCCGACCTCGATGACTTTGGAGGAAAGATTGATAGTTTTGTCTATACACACTTCTTCTTCTATAGACTGACTATCGATTGCCTTGTGACCAGGAATTACTGTGTATAACTGATTTAGTAAAGTCCTATATTAAATCCTGATTGCATAGCGAAGATTATGAGTTATAATATTAAATGGGCTTAGGCTTTGTATTTTGAGTAGCAAATAATAAATATGTACATATATCTATCTCTTGAATGCTAGCTCTAACTGTCGGTTGCTGCCACAGTAATACCATAATTAAAAAAGTTTCAGAGCTTTTGAGTCTCAAAATTGCAAAAAAAAAAAAAACCAAGTTAAGCTCCATTTGGAGTAAGCCGGCTTTAAACGCTAGCATTACTCAAATAATCCCACATGGCAGGCAAGAGTCTTACTTCAGAGTTTTAACTCCATATTTGTTGTTTTTGCTTTTGAAAAGCTTTTGTCAGCTGTTGCATCAAACCCCCCAAGAGAATTTATGATACATGTGCATGAAAATGCACTTATTCTTTGCACGTTCTTTTTTTCAGAGCATGCACATTGTCTCGAAGGAACTATAAAACGAGAAAACTGATGAGTTACTGTAGCAATGAGACCGGCGAGTCCTGTGATTTAGGCTAGCTTAGCAAATAGTGCACACGGACACCTGCTCAACGTGTACACATTGTATTTGGGTTTTTGCAAAACCAAAAAGAAAAGACTGCCATGTGCAAAGGACTTCCGTTGCCTGCTCAGAGTGGACAGCGGATTAAAGTTATAAAAAAAAAATTATTTTTCAAAAATTTTAAAACCTTTAGATTAATGGACATAGCTTCACATAGGCTCGTCGCACTCGCTTGTTGATTCATAAAACCAGGATTTTCCTTTTCCTCGAAAGAAAGAAACACAATACAGGCAAAGTATTGTGAAACAGCATCATCGACTGTAATCAATCACCTTAAACAGGCTCTCGCCAATGACTTCACTTGTACGCATTTTAAGCGTGATATGCATAAAACGTTCGC
This sequence comes from Chlorops oryzae, assembly GCA_020466095.1. Classification (NCBI taxonomy): domain Eukaryota; kingdom Metazoa; phylum Arthropoda; class Insecta; order Diptera; family Chloropidae; genus Chlorops; species Chlorops oryzae. The sequence goes on from CM035807.1 coordinate 98,515,415, forward strand.
CATCCGCCATGCTTGACTAATATGAATGTCAACCGAAGAACAGTTAATCCTTTCGCCAACGAGCTCTATTGCTCTGTGCTGTCTGTCTGCACACCCCCCTACACGCAATTGTAACGAGCGTTTTAACACAGAAAAGCAAAATCACATCGAATGTCCGCATGAAAATTCCGATTGAGTGAAACGAGTACCGAAAGAAGCCAGAGACAGTGGGAAAGAATTTCTCACGCACAGCCTCGAAATCGTATTGCAGATGGAGACGAATCCTTTCAAAGTCACGTCGACACGACAGCAACAATAAACAGGACAACTGATGGATGTCCGCCACTGCCACAGCCACAGCCACTGCCACCGCCTTCTCCTTCTCCTCCTCCACCGGACATTGGGTGAATGACACAACATGTTTTAGATTTTTGCCTGCTGAAGCCATCAAAAGACAATGAATAATGGCAGGAAGAGAGATAGATAGATAGATAGAAAGAGAGAGAGAGAGAGATGGAGAGTGCTTTGCTGTGTAACAGATTACCCGGAAAATCATATTTTGTCATTATTCCTGGTCCCAATGTGTTACTATATCATTCTACAAATACTCGTGGCATGCAGCAAAGCTGCAGATTTTGCTTGAAATGAAAAGGCATATGCATACATATATCATTCCACATTTTCAATCTAAAATTCAATTGAATGGTACTCAGATTTAAAAAATCAAAGCATACTCATTGGCGTTTTTTTTAATTTTTATTATTATCTCTACATCTCTACAAGGCATTTCGAAGAAAATTTTTTAATTAATAACTTTTAGGTTCGGTTTATACTGGGAAATTCCGATTGAAGAGTTGCCGAGACTTATCGGCGAGGAGACGACAGGGAGTGTACTCGATTCCACTCCCCGTCGCCTACTGGTCAACATAACAGGTTGGCTGATAAGTCCCCGGTCTGACACATAGATGGCGTCGCTAGTATTAAATGCATATTATTTTTATATAGTGGGAACCTTCAAATGATTCGTGTCAAAATTTGACGTCTGTAAGTCAATTAGTTTGTGAGATAGAGCGTCTTTTGTGAAGCAACTTTTGTTATTGTGAAAAAAATGGAAAAAAAGGAATTTCGTGTTTTGATAAAATACTGTTTTCTGAAGGGAAAAAATACAGTGGAAGCAAAAACATGGCTTGATAATGAGTTTCCGGACTCTGCCCCAGGAAAATCAACAATAATTGATTGGTATGCAAAATTCCAGCGTGGTGAAATGAGCACGGAGGACGGTGAACGCAGTGGACGCCCGAAAGAGGTGGTTACCGACGAAAACATCAAAAAAATTCACAAAATGATTTTGAATGACCGTAAAATGAAGTTTATCGAGATAGCAGAGGCCTTAAAGATATCAAAGGAACGTGTTGGTCATATCATTCATCAATATTTGGATATGAAAAAGCTCTGTGCAAAATGGGTGCCGCGCGAGCTCACATTTGACCAAAAACAACAACGTGTTGATGATTCTGAGCGGTGTTTGCAGCTGTTAACTCGCAATACACCCGAGTTTTTGCGTCGATATGTGACAATGGATGAAACATGGCTCTATCACTACACTCCTGAGTCCAATCGACAGTCGGCTGAGTGGACAGCGATCGGTGAACCGTCTCCGAAGCGTGGAAAGACTCAAAAGTCCGCTGGCAAAGTAATGGCCTCTGTTTTTTGGGATGGGCATGGAATAATTTTTATCGATTATCTTGAGAAGGGAAAAACCATCAACAGTGACTATTATATGTCGTTATTGGAGCGTTTGAAGGTCGAAATCGCGGCAAAACGGCCCCATATGAAGAAGAAAAAAGTGTTGTTCCACCAAGACAACGCACCGTACCACAAGTCATTGAGAACGATGGCAAAAATTCATGAATTAGGCTTCGAATTGCATCCCCACCCACCGTACTCTCCAGATATGGCCCCCAGCGACTTTTTCTTGTTCTCAGACCTCAAAAGGATGCTCGCAGGGAAAAAATTTGGCTGCAATGAAGAGGTGATCGCCGAAACTGAGGCCTATTTTGAGGCAAAACCGAAGGAGTACTACCAAAATGGTATCAAAAAATTGGAAGGTCGTTATAATCGTTGTATCGCTCTTGAAGGGAACTATTTTGAATAATAAAAACGAATTTTGACAAAAAAATGTGTTTTTCTTTGTTAGACCGGGGACTTATCAGCCAACCTGTTATGTGGGCAACTCTTCAATCGAAATTGCTTGGTCTAATCCGAACCTTACGAAACTTAGTACCTACAGAAAAAATTTCAAAAATTATGAAAAAACAAAATATATGATTTAACAAAGAGTCTTCAGAAATGTTCCAACGCTAGAGAATAGATCAAGGAGAAAATTAACCCTCTGTGTGACATATCTGTAACACACCGGTTAAGCGATCACAATTTCTTATGTACTGGGTGTCCCTTTTTATGGTAGGGAAATCCAAGATGAAAAAAAAAAAATCGTAGGAGAGGTGGGGGTTGCAAACGCACTCCTGAGGAGTTATAGAGCCTTGAAGTTTTTAAGCAGGAAGTCGAGAAAAAAAAATTCTCCCACGACAATTGTTTATCGTAGAAAAAACACTGTTTTGAGGTTTGAAAGCCAATTGTATGGGCTTTTTTGAGAGAAAAATAAACGGTCAAAGTCAAAACTTAAAATTTTTCTTTTATTTTGGGAGCCATTTTGGTATGAAAAAGTCCTATTAGCACATGCCTTTCTAATTTTTTTCCGAATCTGCAGTCGATTTCTTTTAAAACGTAGCAAATATGCTTTACCTTATTGGCGGTTTAACCATAAAAAAAATTGGATTTAAAAACGAACTTGAACATTTCGAGGTCGAAAGGGGTACACTGTTCGATCTCCATTAGGAGCTCAAATGTATTACTGGCCTGTAAAGACCTTGCAATGCTAGAAATGAGTACAAAATGCATGAGGTTCGGAGATTTATGGATTAATCAATTACTCGCAAAGGAGCAATCGGAGACTAAACTCTGGATGATCTTATATTTTACTGGGCTGTGAAAGTTTTTGGAAAATTCCAACTTACATTTGCCCATTCCTGTAAAAAAAAACAAGTAAGGGTGTTATAGTCAGGCGAGCCTGACAATAGAATACCCGACACAGACACATAATTTTTAAATATCAAGAGGTGTTTTAAGGGCATAAGAGCCCCATATACCGACTTTTGTTAAGATTTCTAAATGAAAACCGCCCTTTGCACGCAGAACTTTTCAAATTTTTTTGGAATTCTAATCGGACCCTTATATTATGCTCAAATTCTAAGTTTCATTGAAAGTATTTCAATAAAGTCCGCTTTAGACATTTTTGGGATTTTTGTGACAGACCCTAGTCTAGAGGTACCCTTAAATTGGTCCGGTCGAAAAATTTTTTTTGAAGGACGTTACTAGCATCAACTAAGTATACGTGCCAATTTTTGTTCAAGTCCATTGGTATTCGGGATAGGAGACAATTTTTGAAAAAAATCGCCCTTATGCCACGCCACTTTTGAAAAAACAATTTGTTTGAAATCGATTACTTGCCTTGATAAATGTTCAAATATCAAATTTATCAAAATATCATGAAAAACTTCGATTTTAGAGCATTTTTTGTTTTTCGTAATTCAGACCCAGTACTGGAGGACCCCTAAAAATGGTCCGATCGGGTCCTTTCGAACTGTCTTACTCATTGTCCCCGTGAGCATGCATTACCAAATTTCATCAGGATAGCTCAACTTTTTCGATAAGAAAACTGTATACAGACTAGACGGACAGTACAGACAGACGGTTACATGGACTAAATCCGAAAACTCTGGTGACGCTGATCATTTATATACATTTTGTATGGTCTATCTTGACTGTTCTGGGTGTACAACAACCACAAACGCAATATACCCTCGACACAGAGTGTGTCGGGTATAAAAACACATACATTTGCCCATTCCTATAGAAAGAGAAAGTTGAAGTATTTCTGTTTTAAAATTGAGTGATATTTGAAAGCATACTTTTTGGATCTCATCGTAAAACAACTTAGAGAAGACAAGAACCAATTTTTTGATTGACTACATTCTTTCTACTCATTGGGTGCATTCAGCAGACTCAACTTTTGTGCAACTGTTGAGTAAAATTCGGCTAAAAGGTGCGTTCGCAGCATGTTGACTGAGCGTTCGCAGCATGTTGACTGAGCGGACTACATTTTTGAAAAAAAAAACCACTCGCAGTCTATTTGGAAAAAAAAACTTTGGTTTCAATTTCGATCTGCATGAGCTCAAAGCATACAGAGATCACTTTGTTCAGAATCATCGCTTAGAGAACCGTAAAATTTTTTTTATTCTAATTTCAGTACCCAAGGACATAGCTAGAGAAAGAGTGCTTTGGTAGTGCTTATATTGGCCACAGTGGTATATTGAACAATTATAAGCAATTAACACAAAAAAATTTGGGGGGCTTAGAGGAAGTTAAGAGGGTTTTTTGGACCAAAAACCGAAAAAATCCGAAAACTTCATGACGTCCGATTTTGATGAAAATTTATATATAGAATAAGTGAAAAATTCTAAGAATTTGGCGCTCAAATTATTTCAAAATACTGATTACAACTAGTCTAGTTAGGGTCTAGTTCCAAACTGGTCCAAAAAGTAGTGATTAACTATAAAACTAAAGATTATCTTTAATTTTAATCCTTCCAAATGTATTTCAGAGACCCATATCACCCTAGCATGCAAAATCAAGCATAGACTGTGAACTGTCTAAATTCTTGGCCAAAGTCAACGGAAATCTCTCGCGCTAATGGGAAAAATGAAATCAATGGACCAAATGATCTTGCAGCTTCTTTTCAATCCTAATTAGCTGCATTAAAGATAAGAAAATACATGAAAAATTATCGAATCGAGAGCGCTCGAATTTCTTCACAAGTTTAAAGTCAAATTGATTTTTATTTTATTTTTCAATACCCAGTTAAAAAACGTATCATCCAAAGATTAATCTCGGATTGCTCCTTTGCGAGTAATGGATTACTCCAAAAATCTCCGAACCATGCATTTTGTACTCCTTTTTAGCATTGCGTGTCCTTACAGGCGAGTAATACTTTTGAGCTCCTAATGGAGCTGAGAAAAACTTGAAAGCATGACTACAACTCAAAGACTGTTGTTATTACGCTTAAAGAACTTTTCAAACAACAAGAAAAAGTTCCGACTTTTCCAATTAAGTAATTGAATATACCCTTTACAACATCCGCGGAAGAAATTGAATAGAAAAAAGAGGAATATTTGAGATTTTCAACATCACACTTTTATCATATGAATTAACTTATTGCAAGTTATTTAATAGTTACTCTGTTTGTTTATGTTCTAGATTGCATCTTAACTTAAGCATGCATCACTTTCAGAGACATTTTTTAAATAAATAAATAAAGTTTTTTTCACAGAGCGAGATGAGTTGTTACTTCATTTTGCTGCACAAATTATTGAATGGAAATTTTTGAATTCAAACCAAAAAAAATATTTTTTTCTCTTTACAGATTCTCTTTCAAAAGAGAGATACCACAAATAGAACATCAAACAAGTAAGGGTGTTATAGTTAGGCGAGCCTGAAAATAAAATACCCGGCACAGACACACATATTTAAAAAATTTTTATCCGCGCCCAAAAACTGGACTATTAAGAAAGAATATTCTATAGACTTTTTAAGGCCATATACCGACTTTTCTTAAATTTCTTTGTGACGCCCACTTTTTCAATTTCTTTGAATTCTAATCGTAGGCTTAAATATGCGCTCAAATTCTAAGTTTCATTGAATTTTTTCGAAAAAGTCCGATTTTGAGGCACTTTTGAGATTTCTGTGACAGACAGAAATTTTTGGAGAGGATGTTTATGGCTACAAATTAAGTATAAGTGCCAATTTTTTTTCAAGTCCCATTTGAATTTTGGGTGTAGGAGGCAATTTTTGAAAAACGTCCTTCGACCACGCCCACTTTTCAAATTTTTGGAAATTTAATAACTTGTCTTTATATATGTTCAAATATAAAATTCCATCAAAATATCTTGAAAAACTCCGGTTTTAGAGCAGTTTTTGTGATATTCATAACAGACCCTAGTACTGGAGGTACCCTTAAAAATGATCCTATCGGATCCATCCTCGAACTTGTTCTTACTCATGTGCCTGTGTACCAAATTTCGTCAAGAAAGCTCAAATCCTTCGACAAAAAAACTGTATACAAAAAGAGGGACAGACAGACGGACGGACGGACATGTCTAAATCGAATCTCCTGGTGACGCGGATCATTTCTACATATTAGGTGTAGTAAAAAGAAATCCATTATTTTTGCATTAAATTGAGGGCTTTATTTAAGATAGTTAGAATGACCCGATTTAGGTCAAATATGCGCCGTTTTGTTCGATAACTTGTTGCCATTTTAAAGGTAATTTTATTATGCCTCTCTCATAGAAGCCCTCGTTCCTATTAGCAAAAAATTGAGACAGTCGAATTTCAGAAGCCTCTCTTGAAGCGAATGTTTCACCAGCAAAATTGTTCGCCATGGACAGGAACAGATGGTAATCACTTGGTGCCAGGTCCGGACTATAAGGTGGATGCAGAAGAACCTCCCAACCAAACTCCCGGAGCTTCTGGCGAGTCACTATCGATGTGTGTGGCCTGGCGTTGTCCTGATGGAACACAATTCCTCTCCTTTTGGCCAAAGCTGGCCGCTTATGGGCGATTGCTTCCTTCAGACGGTCCAATTGTTGACAGTAGAGTTCCAAGATAAGAGTTTTGCCGTATGGGAGCAGCTAATAGTAGATAATTCCCTGCCAATCCCACCAAACACATAGCAAAACCTTCCTGGCCGTCAATCCTGGCTTGGCCACCGTTTCCGCCGGTTCACCGTGTTTCGACCACGACCGTTTTCGCTTGACGTTGTCGTAAGTGACCCACTTTTCATCACCAGTCACCAACCGCTTCAGAAATGGGTCGATTTTGTTGCGGTTCAGCAGCGATTCGCAGATGGAAATTCGGTCTATGAGGTTTTTTTGCGTTAACTCGTGTGGCACCCATACATCGAGCTTCTTTGTGTATCCAGCCTTATTCAAATGGTTCCAAACGGTTTTTTGTGCAATCTTTAGCTCTTTTGCAATCGAAACAGTGCTAACATGACGGTCGGACTCGATAATTTCCATGATTTTATCGACATTTTCGACAATTGGCCTTCCAGTGCGTGGTGCATCCTTGACATCGAAGTTACCGGAACGGAATCGACGAAACCAAAATTGCGCATGATTGGCTGTTACAGTATCAGGTCCATAAACGCTATTCACATTTTCAGCCGCCTGGCTTGCGTTTTCTCCCTTATCGAAGAAAAACTGTAAAATGTAGCGAATTTTCTCTTTGCTGATGTCCATCTTTGACAAGCTCTCAAACAAAACTGAATCAATCAATCAAAAAAGTGTCAAGAAAGCTTTTTTAGTAGGAACTGTCATCTTTCTAATGCCCCCTAGCGGAACACGATCGGACTTATACAACGCGAGATGCAGATAAATAACGCCATCTATTGGAAAAATAATGGATTTCTTTTTACTACACCTAATATATATATTTTGTATGGTCTACCTCGACTGATACTGGGTGTAACACACAACCGCACAAATGCAATATACCCTCGACACAGAGTGTGTCGGGTATAAAAAGATATCCAAATGGCATTCCGAAGAATTACAGATATTTTAAGGATTTATGTATCAAAGCTCGAAAAAGTTCAAATCAAAATTAAAATACAGTACACTCGGGATAACGTCAACCCACTATTCCGTCAATACCCCAAAACGTCAACATTTTTCTATTAACATTGACTATACTAAAACGTCAACAAAACCTAAAAGATCTCAAAAGTAAACTCTGCGTAATAGAAAGTTTTAGCTGGAATTACGTAAAGGCTACGAATTCTCAGAATTCTGGTTTGTGTGAGTACTAAAAAGACGTTTAAAACTACCCAGTAAAAAATTTAGGAGAAATGCCTTAATCGAGCAGTGAAAGAGTAAAGACTTTTGCATCCATTCGGAGCATCAGCAAGTAATCCGAACTTATAAATGAAAAATATTCCCATACTTTCGATTTGGCAAACACGGTGTCGAGGGTGAACACTTGACTAGGAATCGAGAGTTCCGAGGTTCAAAACCCACAACAGGAGAATCAAAAGCGGGAAATAAACATTTAAAAAAATAGGTATAATTTAGGTAATATTATAAAAATACTCAAAAACCGAAAAATTAATATTTTTGAGTCAAAAATATTACTCTATTTGTGCTCTTTCTGGAGCTACAAAATATTAATCCATTTTTCCTTATTCAGGAGATTTAAAGGATTACTCACTATTTGCTGTTACTCTCCTTGTCCTCCAAAAGGAGTAATCCAAGATTAATCTTTGAGTAATCCTATTTTTTACTGGGTATAGTTCCGACTATATTTTGATCTAAAATGAGGACAATCATAAACGTCAACAATCTGGTAAACGTCAAAACTTCTTCTTCTTTTTTCATTTTTTATATAAAATTTTCGAAATGTTTTGAAAAACGCGAATTTTTTTTAATTTCTGCTTTTCAAAATCAAATATTTCGCACATTTTGTGGAACTATAGAAGGAAACTCGCTGATTACATTTTGGCAAGTAGATTGTTACGCATAATGGAATGCATGACTTTTCGTAGGACATCGCCGTGTGGAATATCATGCAATCTTCATGTAATTTCCAATACAAGCTGTTGCTTACTTTTCCGCTTACAATTGATTACCAATTACTGGTGGGTAGTATTAACCCCACAAAAAGCGATTGTCATTGCTTATATCAAATGTTTACTTTTCCAATTTTCATCCTAAGACAACCAAAAAAGGAGCACAAAAGAAAACAAATATGCCAAAATATTTTGAATTTTATAAAAACTTCAAAAAGAGCTTGCCCAAATGCAGCAATCTGCATTCAAGGATTAATCCGATCCAGTTTTAATCCTCGTATGTACAATGCCTAAACGTGCAACTGGCAGTCACGTAGCGAATTACGCGAATTTTCGTCCTTGTCGTCCTCGTCGTCGTGACTTCGTGTGCAACAACTGCATGAATCGTGCTTTTAGATATGTATATAAATCCCTTCTCCGACTGACGTCTTCGTGGTGTCCAAAAAATTTAGATTTATGTCACTTCTCCATGACAGTGTGTTGATGTATCACCAATGGACAATGACTCCATCGGGCGCATGTGTGAATGATTGCATTTGACCAGCGGACGTGAGACAAGCAACGCAACAACAAAACATCGCAGCGCCTGACTCGCCTCACCATCGCCATAGCCACCGCCTTCGGTATCACCATCACCTGTGTGTGATGTGTTTCATCATCATGGATGATAGACTGAGATGATGTTGCATGTCGGTTGCATGTTGTGTCAATTTCTGTACTCTGATGAGTGGAGCGTATTTTCACAAAATCTAAATGAAAGCTGTCTACAACAGTGCTCTCCGAACATCCTCCTGCTGCTACTCCTGCAGTTACCCTCGAGTCGAGCTTCAAGAGTGCTTTTTGAATGCGAACAATCAACACGTTGACAGCTCTTGATCCTGTAAACTATAAAACATAATCCCCTCAAAACTGCCGAAAATCACAACCAAACAATGGACATCAAAGCAATCGCAATTGGTTGAGCGGGTGACTCTGGAAAATTCTCGGTAATGAGATTATACATTGTTGAAACTCCAGATGATGGAGATGCCCATCGATGGACATGCGTCGTCGTTTCAGACCAGATATGGGGGAAATTTTGTTAATGCCAATGGGTGATGGGCAGTATCGATTATTATTGCAAATTGCATCATTGATCATGTGGATGGTATGGTTTGACAGCTTCGTTGATTGACTCGTTTGCTCTTGTAGCATCGTGACTTGTTTTATCGTTTTGGATGAATGACTAGGCGGCTTAGATGGCTTAGCCTTACCTGGCAGAGCTTTTCATATCTTTTAGTAGGTATCTATGTTGAAAGCTTTCTTAAACGGATGGGTTTCCATCAAATATGAACACGTTTGTTAGGTGAAAGGTTAAGTTTCTCGTAAAAAATTGACTTGAAAATTTCAACTTTAAAAAAAAAAAACCTTTCCTTTGACCCGAAAAATCCTAAAGACACACAAAGAGGGCGAAAAGTGCGAGAACTTTACTCCCGCCCGCCTGCCCGTTTTTCATGTGAAACAACATACGTTTTCATTGTTGCCATTCCAACGTAAATGAGGTCAGACAGACGAACAATATTGTGATATCCTTTGTGAAAAGGACTTCATGCATGTTTTGCTTATTCTCACTCAGTAATGGCGAATACATATGTCGTTATTGTTTTCCTCATGGCATTGTCGTCGTTCCAGTCACTGTCACTATCGCTGTCATATTTCGGTTAATTACAGCGCACACAAAGGTATAAAATGTGTATTAGCAACTCTATTCGTGTTAATTAATTACAGAAACACATGCTCGATGTACAACGAAGGTGAGATAGTTAAACTTTTGCCATCAAGTGAATGCCACACTACCTTGCTCCAGAGGACACTCCAATACAATTTGGGTCAAATGCAAATTTCACACAGTCGTAAACCAACATTGTTGCTGGGACGACTTAATTAATATGCGGTCTGAATCGGTAAACAGGTCAAATGAAAATGGATATAAAGAATAGAGAGAGAGCGGACGACTTTAATAACAATTTCCTTAAGGAGTGTGGAGTGTGGACCTTCCCTTTTAAGTCTTCAAATGTAATTAATGTTAATACGAGTCGTCCCTAGATGTCAGATGTGTGGGATGTGGTAGACATTTCCTTTCATTGAATTATTCTCTTCGTATTTGGATTTCGTTGAAAAGTTCATTGCAATTTCAAATCCGATTGTTAACTCTTCCAAATGTTTCCATCAGTCAGAATCACAACTTTCATGAATTCTTGATGGATTAATTGTGGAAACACTTCAACTACAATCACTCATTATTCTCAGCCGTAACAATGGTTGAATTTCCATTTCAATCGGGACTGGTCTATATGAACTCTTTGGGAATAAGACTTTCGACTCAAAATACTAGGAAAGCAGCCCTTTTCCATCAACAACAACAACAAAAAGTTTTTCATTATTTTCGTTCGAAAAAACGAGATGCACATTCGAAATAGATTGATGTTTATCTTACCATCGCTTCTCCAAAGTTTTTAGGTCGTTTCATTAGTAACCCGTTGAAATAGAGCAAAATCGTTCAACCAAAATAATTCTTCTATTCCACTGTAAACAAATGACTTGACCGCTGAATTGCTTTGAGAAAAACTCTAACGATTAATGTTGGTCGAATGTATTTTTCCATCTCGATGATAATTCTGAGGTCCGTAGATGGAAAAAACCAAAAACCAAAAACAAACAAAAAAGTCGCATGCAATAAAAAAATTGGAGTAGGTTGTGTAATGCACTACAAATCAGCATTATGAATATTTCTGAGAATTATCGATCGAAAGTTTTCCAAACCAGAAATGAAAAGAGAGACTAGAGTATGAAGCAAAAGAACAAAACAAAACAAAAGACAAAACATCCAAGTGTCAAGCACAATCAAAACCATCGAGATGTGTCAAAGGAAAGGCCCTAAGCCACTCGTGCATGTTCTTATTTAGATAACCAACTTAGTTCTTTCGTAACGACTATGCTTACTCGATTCAACAGGTTTCCCGTGAACCGCATTAACTCCTCTCAACAACATATCCGCAAACACTTTGAATAATGTATTCGAGCGTTCCCCTTTTTTTTTTTCGTAAGTGAATTTTCCCCAGCTGTTTCTACCTGTTTTTCTTTGTGCCACAGTTTTTGGTGTTTTGGCAGTTGGCATGAAGATTGTCCGTCCGTCCGTCCTTCCATACGGCCGTTCAGTTTGTCTATCTGCTATTTGGACTGGCACTTTGTTGCTTGATTGCATTTGGGAAAATATTTGTCAGCCTCATCGAGGGGGCACTCCAAAGAAGGCATTTCAAATAAATTTCATGATTTCCATGACTGCAGGTGTAAAAAGGTTTGCTCTAATTTATTGTTTTTCCTGTTCCCTCACAATTTTTTGTATACCTACTTATTTTTTTTTTATTTTTTATTAAAATGTGTTTTGTCAGCCTCAAAATTCTTTTAATAGAAAAGATATAGGGAAATAGAAGAACTTCAGCTTCAAAGGCGGATTTAATCTTTTGTTGTAATGGTTGCATGATTTACACTCGCCTTTTGTTATGTAAAGGAAGCCTCCGCGACTAACCAACCGGCCGACCGACCACTCGACATGCTTAATTAAATCTAAATTAAGGTGACGTTGAAAAAGAAGTGCGTGTGGAAGGTTAATTTTGAATGCGATGTCGTCCAGTGACGGGTTTTTTATATTCACATGTTGGTAAAGAGCTATTAATTTACAACTGTTCGGGGTGGTGGAAGTTGGAATAACTTCACGTCGTGTTAAGGGAAAAGCAAGCAACTGCACTGAGAAACAAATTAAATTCAAATGCATTCAAAAATTGATGTTGTTAAAATGCGTCCAATTTATGGTCAAAATAAAATCATATTGACATTTATTTGACATTTTTTGGAAATTGCTTTAATTTTGGTCGAAACTGATTGCAATTCCATCTCACTATCAATTGCCTTCAATGGATGAAAAGTCGTTGAACTGTCTTCGAAGTGTGTGCGATGATTATTCCATTTCTGAAATTGACACAAACACTTGAAACAATGGAAACTGAAGGAAACATTTGTTGCTGCTGTTCACTGCAGTCGCGCGCACACAGAAACACACAACAAAATCTGTTCATCAGGTAGCCGAGATTGTGGGTAGCTCTTTTGTGTCGAGAGCACAAAGAAGATGCGCGTCGAACAGCATCTCATGTTGCACCTTGATGCTGATACTAATTTTCTATATCGACTATTTTATACGTATGTATTGCCATCAATATTTTGAAAATTCTTGTGGGTTTTCTTCTCAGGTTATTGACTCTTCTCACTCAGACTTACTTCAGAATACTAGAATTTCAAGTCTTAATGCAGTTCAAAAAAAAAAATGTTGCTTATCAGAAATTCCATTTCAAATGATATTTCGAAAGCATTCGAATTAGTGTGACAAAGTCGGTTATGAGGATTAAAACACAAATGAAAAGAAAACTCAAACATCATTCGTGGAGATTTAAAAAGAAAAAAGGTTTTCTCTCATATCTCTCAATAGCTGAAGATGGAGCTACCTACGAGCGGAGATGTGTCGCGTCTCTGCCTTCAAAATGCGATAAGATTGTTAAATGAATAGTATTTTTGAAATGAATTAATTTAATTTTTTTTTTTATACTTAGGGAAAAATTGAAAGAGAAGAGGACAACCGAATTTTGAACTTGGTTGAGGGTTGCAACACATCACAATGGCATAAAAAATTTCAACAAAAGCTTTTTTCTTATTAGGGGTATTCACAAAGGCGTGTTAAAAACGTTGGAAAGTCGGAAAATTGCGAATTCTTAAAAAAATTTTAAACTTATTTTGTATCTTGTACAACTTTTTAAGCAGAGAAAGTTTTCCAATTTTCCAACTTTCCTATTTTTCGACGCCTTTGTGAATACCCCTATTGATCTTTCTATTGAGAAGAAATTATTAATATTTTTCAATGTTTTTTTTCATCTCTTTCAACAATTTTCTTCATTTTGTAAAATAATTTTTGCATAAAAACTAATTTCAAAATTAACAAATAATTTTTGCATATTTTAATAGAAAATCGTGTCACAGCACGAAGTCGAAATCTAATCAAATTAAATCCGCCCGAAAACATTTTTTTTTTTTTTGGGTCATTGAACTCGAATTTGTAACGGACCACAGGACATTGTGATAGTAACTTTCCCCTATTCCAATTTTGCTTTTATTGATATCTCAACCCCCAAACCACTAAAAAAAAAAACAAAAAAAAACAAAAAAAATCAATATAATCTTAAGTAACTCGCCAGCAACACGGATCAACAAGTTGCCAAAACAACGGCGAAAACAAAAGTGCGAACGATAAAAAGAAAGTTGATAGCAACAAAATATATCCGAAAGAATTGGAGCATAAAATCCTACAAGAAACAGCTTGCCACCATTTATAATCATTACAAGACCTTCCTGTTCGAATCGAATGTGTGTGTGTGTTTGTGCATGCGTATGTGTTTGTGTGTTTATGTGCGAGTTTCGACAATGTTCTTCGTGTATTAAATCGCGAAAATGCACCCTCCGCACGCAATGACAGCATTAGGTGGTATAACACAGCAGCACAACACAGTCCTCTACATCCTCGAGGAAACAGATTAAAGAAATAAGTGATATCACCGACGAGGATAAACGTCTAAACAAACTAGTGACAACGGCCAAAAAAGCCGCTTTATGGAAGGGACGAAAAACTTTAGACAGACGCGGCAAATGTTGATAGAGATAACGGCTTCAAAGTTCCTCTCCAATCGCAGGCATTAAAGCCCAATACATACAACAAAGGAACACACATTCAGGCAATTTTGATATTTCTCGCCCTCCCCCTGTTGGAACGATTTTCGTCAGTGACCAACAAAAGTTTCGATGATTTCATGAAACTTTTTTCATTGCATATTTTTTCGCTCCGAAAACATTTTTTTCGAATCTCTAAAGCAATCCCTCGCCTTGGATCTGTTGTCATTGATGCCTGGAGTATTAAAATTTCCCATTCGGCTGCATTGAATTCTCTAATCGCTATAAAGAAAAAATTCGATGGCAGTGAATCATCACTCTTGATAGCCTAATCGAGCATGCAATGATAGAATGAAAGAAAAAAAATATATAAAAAAATTAAGCGTAAAATATGAGAGCGCGTAAAATCCTTTGAGTCAACAAAATCGAGCACTGCATAAAAGTACGCAGCGCATTAATGCCCAAAGTATTGCTCTCCACTCAGTCCTTCTTCTTACATACCCGCAATGAAGTATTTCAATCGTCGGCACTTGTCGTTTGTCGTTGTCGCTGTCGAACGATTTCCCTCGCTCCGGTTTTGTCACTTTTTCTTGAACACTTAAATTGACCATATATTTATATTTTCACCCCTCATGATCATTCGGTCGCAATGCCAAAGTCATAATACTTTCTTACCCTCATGCGCAAAAGTCGTGCGAATTATTCGCCATGCGTCCCAGTGTAATGTCTGCTTCTCGTGCAAAGTGCGAGTTAAGAGCAAACATAAATAAAAGAGAGATTGGTGGGTTTGGGCAATCGAGAAGACCGAGAAGTAGATGAATTTCCTTTGGTCTGTTTACACATAAGGACAATAAAAACTTTACGAGTATTTCGCACTAAAATTTTCGCACTCAAAGTTGTATCACTCCACAATACAATATAAAACGACACTGTTTACTCACACTTCGCTAAAGGAAATTCTTAATGCAACCAAACAAGGAACTGCAGGACGGACGGATATGATTTCACACCAAAATCTCTCCGTCCTTCGTCACTCTAAACGTTCAATGATCTTGCAAGCAATAAAACTCCGAAATTCACAACAACGAAACTGTATTGTCCCTTTAAATCTTAATTACCCACTCTCCTTTTTTCGATACGGGCCGGACGGACCTCCTGCGCCTTCGAAGGGAAAACATAGAAATTACACAACCAAAACAAAGTCAAAAAAGCAGAAGAAAAAAAAACAATGCCGACATTTGGGCGCCGGAAATTATTTCACAAGGATGTTTCGTACTGATTTCAGATTACTCATAAAGTTCGAGACACTCATTAAGAACGAATCATCTCATCTGGATTTTTTTTTTTTTGGTGCAATGCATTAATGAAATGAGCAGCGCACCATGCCGAGGAGTTCCAGTCAAATTTAATTAATTAAAAACAACCCTCGCTTCGAAAGTCACTTCATTTGATTTACTCCTCTCAGCGCTTTCTCAACAACACTGGATTTCTCAGTGGGTCTGGATGACAAATATTTTCGTAAAAGCCATTGCAGTTGCCTTGCCCTCAGTCGAGAAACAAAAAAGTGATTAAGGTATCCATAGTCCAAGCTTTCATTCCTGGGCATGATATAATCGGATGATCTGGTCTTCTTCCTGTCTCGAATAGTTCCGAAGATAGAAGGCATAAAGCAAGCATTTTTCTTACACCAACTTTGCTTAAGGCCCACTGCTGACCGGATATTAAATGCCTTTAAACTAAAAATTCTTTCAATCTGAAGCCATACAATTACGATATTGGCACCTTCTTTCTAACCGCATAAAATTATTCTTAAACATTAGATCTTTCCTGCTCTCAGGCTTCATAAATGACAAGCTTTAACGTGAATCACTACAAGTGGATTTGAGAAACACAAAAAAATTCAATTGGCAACATACGTTGTTATCCCTTACACATTAAAAAGGAATAAAATTTCAAAAAAAAAAAATTAAAAAGAATCACTAAAATAAAATGATCACAATAATGCCTCAATACCTCTATATAACTATCTCTCTCTAACTTTTGCATCGACAAAATTATAGATCCACGATCATCATCATCACAAAGCCAACATCACGATAGGGTCACATCATCAAGATCTTGATTGAAGTGAAAACTGGTTTTGGTATTACTTTCAGCTACAGTTCTCCCTCGATATTAGTATTCCCAGCGACAAAGACGATAAACCTTCTTCCAGTGTCCCAAAATTGTTGCGATATAAATACTCCTTCCTCGCTTATTAGAATGGGTTAAAGTGCACTTTTGATTGCGCCTATATCTCTGGGAAATACTGTAGGTACAAATCTTTTATAGGATTTTATTTGTAGCATTGGATTTTTTTTCTTCTTCTTCTTCATGATTACTTTCTTGTATCATATGGGGTTTGAAGCTTTTCGCTGTAAGGCCAACATCTACGAAGAGAAATAATGCGTTTCTAAAGCGAGATACAAAAAACAGCCTAGCATGTCGCAACGCTCGGCGGGAGTTTGTAATAAAGTTCATGCATCCAACGACATTTAAGGAAGGGAACTCGTTTTTGTTGTTGTTCTCTCCTCCCCCCTCGCCCTCCTCCTCATCCCCCTCCTCATCCTCGGCCAGCAACACACCGCAGCGTCTTTCAAAGTCGTTTGTTGTGTCAGTCTGAAGTGTGGCTTTTAGTTTCTTTGCTTTAGAGAGACACAATATGCTTTTGTTTTCTTTTCCCATTTTCCCATTTTTCTCGCCATGTTTATTATTATTTCTTTCTTCCTCTTTTATTTTTTTTTCTTTTTGTTCATTTTGTAATCAAACAGAACAACTGTTTCTTAGCTGTGTCGTTGCGTTGCGTTCGATGTTTTCTTGTTGGAGCTTTTGTTCCCGTTGATAATACTTTAGTTTTCTTTTCTTTTTCCTTTTATTTATTTTTTTCTTTTTTTTGTGTCTTTTCACTGTCTTTCTTTTGAATTGTTCAAAAGTCGAATCTACGGCAGAATATAATGTTATGAGTCATTGTTATGACACTTTGTATCTCACTTTCCTTTCGATGAATAGATTTAAGCCTAATGATCCAACTGAATCAGCTATTTCTTTTTCCTCCATTTTGTAAACATTCTATCAATAGAATAGATTGTGACAAAGTAACGGAGATTTTCTAAAGGATATTCTTCGAAAGAAGCTATTCGTTCGGCAGAAGGCAATCGAAATGCATTTCAATAAATTGACATGGACAGTGAAAATTTATGATAAAGTAGCCCCATTGCCGCCTATTCACATAATTTTTATTTTATTATCTATATACATATGTATAACTTTTAGTTTTAAACTATGTACATCTCGAATTCGTTTGCCCTCTTTTCAAGCTTGTCATTTGAATGAATACAAGACTTTCATGAACATACAAACACACTTAAACAGATTTTCAGTCACAAGATATGGGTACATTTATCTATCCATTCACATCATCATCATCATCATCACCATCAAATAAATAATTTCAGCCGTGTAGAAAGCTGTTAAATTCAAACTTTGGCGTGGTCAAGATTATTCTCAAAAGAGATCAGCTCAAAAACTCAAAAAATACATAGCAAACGCAAACGCAATACAGCAACATAAAACACATTATGTCAACATGCTGCTGAAAGACAACTGAGCAACCCAACAATGTTTACCGCAGCATGACTTCAAGCAACATTTAGCCGGTCAAAGAAAAGGTTGACGCAACCTTCTTGCCTTGTTGCAGTTATCCGTGCAACCACAAAATACTCATAACCTCATACCATGGCTACTGTCGGCATAAATCAAATTCTGCAAAATTGTTTCTGGCGGTTACTTGGGTTTTCGCTCAAATATCAGGAAAGAAAATAAAAAACCGATTGAGTGACAATTTTGTAAGAATGAATTTCTCGGCAGCATTTTAAAGGGAAAAGTAAAAAAATATTTTACTTTCGCTCTTTCCTCAAAAAATATTTTTTTTTTATCGGCAACAATTTTTTTTTGAGGTTAAGCATTATTTACTCCCTTCTCCCCTTGAGATTTTTTTATTTTTTTTTTCCTCATTCTATTTTACAAACGTTGTCATATATTATTTCTCCTTGGCTCCTTCAGGGTTCTCTCTGGCTTTTCTGTAAACACAGCAACGTGTTTTGATTGTTTAAAACACATTTCATTCTATTGTTTCGAACAAGAAGTAAAAAGAGATTCAGGCGTAGGAGGAGGAATGAATATTCACTGTCGCTCCCTTTTATCTACAAAAGCTCCTGACGTTTGCTCGACAGTTAAACATTTGTCACTGATTTCATTATTTTGTTCTCCTTCCATTGCTTTTGTTATTTCCTTTAACCGTTGTTCCAGTTTTATTTCCGTCGACTCCCAGAGTCATTGAATTCAACATCCTCGCTCCACCACATATCAGTAACCGAAGTGAAACGAGAAAAAAAAAACAATTCCTCTTGTTGCATCCAAGCACAGTGATCATAAAATGGTTTGTTTTTAAATGAAAAATATGCAAATTCTGGACTAGAAAACAACTCTTCGAATCACCCAAATCCCAAAGGACGTACCTATTTGGAAAAAATTTTCTTTCGATTTCACAGAATCTAGACCCACTGTCGTACAGTAAAAATTGTCATATGCCATGGCAACCTAAATAACCGAACATTCAATAAATGGTGCAAAGACTTTTCCAGATTAAGGCCCGTTTGCGTAAAAGTTTTTCATTATGATATCCTCTAAAAATGTCAAAATTTCCAGGCAAATTTTTTATTCTTCGAAACGAAGAATTTCACGGGAACAGCAGCAAACGGCCCTTAGTCTTTAAAGCTTGTGGTAAAATGTGAAAAACAATAAATTTCGAAAGTTTTTCATTTCGTTTTATAAAAGAAATTTTTAAAGCAACGAAATGTTGAAATGTTGAGCAACATTAAGAAAACCATATTTGTCTGCAACTTAGGCATGTTGCTTAAGCGCTTCACTATCATGCGAGAACATTTTTTTTTTTGTATACACAAAAGTTTGTCTACGCTTGAGCAGCAACAATGTACTTACAGTAATATATCTCCGTGTTGCTTGCAAACATGAACTGCTGCTGCTGTATGTTGTTCGGAGCGAGCCTAGTCCAATTGGGGATACTGATTCGGAGTGTAGTGGAGCAGAGTGGAGCCGTTCAAGTGTTGAATTAACTGCCAACTGAGTTTCGAAAGCAAAGCGAAGCATAAGTTGTTTGGCAACTTCAAAAAACATTCGCCTTCAGTCGTTTAGTAACTGTTGCATCGTGCGTTGTCATTTGGCGAAACGTTATGTTCTCGTTGAGTTTTTTGCCTCAAATCAAAATATAAATGCACATCTAAAAGCACAATTTCGGAAAGATCATTGATATTAAAGTAAAAAGAGAAAAGTCCAAGGATTTTCATACCTGAGAGTCGTTGTTCTGGCGAAAAATGTACTAAGGCCAACAACTCCTTTCAATTAGCTTAAAGTTCGCGCGCAATTCTCAAGATTCAAACTCATCTTCGTGGGCGTGTATACTTAAAAAAATTAGTGTTCAAAAACATCGCGTTGTGTGTTCAATTAAAGGTTTGAAGATCCGTTAAAGTCTTTAATCATCTGAAAAAAAAAAAAATAAAAATATATACAAAAAATTAAATTTAAGATTTAAATATGCGTTAATCTTTGTGATTACTTCGAGTAGTTTGTTGATATTTAATCACTTACTCTTTTATTGAAAATAATAAATAGAAAAGAAAATCCATACGTACACAACACAAACGTAAGACACGATGAAGCTTGTATTAATTAAAAATTCGCTTCGGCAGCATATCACGATTTTTGTGATCTCCCTCGCAGCGATATTGACAGGTGAGGAAAATTGAGAAACTTGGAGTTAAATATACCTTTTTATTACTTTAAATCGAAAGCTATCTTATTTTATACGCTATGTTACGTTATGTTACGTTATGTTATGTTATGGAATGTACGATGCCCCTCCTCCTACTGCGCATGTCAGCAGGATTGTATTCGAATGATTTTGTGTTGTTTTTTTGAAAGCTTTGGGCTTCAAAAGCAACGCATAAGTTGTTCAATCATCTACTTAATGTCTCTCTAGGGACTGAAGTCAATTGAGAAATTCGGTAATTTGGCACGTGATTTATTTGAAGCATCGAATTTGTTCAATTTAGTCCAATAATCTGGCAGCTAATTGGAAGAAAACTGATTTGCATGTATGAACGGATGCTACCCAAGAGGCCACTAGAATCGGTTATGGTGGTCTAGGGATATGATATATAGTAATATGTGTAGTTGGAGACAGCATGTAGTAGTTGTGTGGAATTAAATCCAGAATTTGGACTTTGAAATTACCCCAATAATCAATGATACTTAATAATAAGATAGCCCCCTTGCATTATTTTCTAATCCTAAAATGAAGGATAACGCATAAAAAAATCGCAACGAACTTCGTTGTTTGTTGGTTTAACGTTGCTTCTGCAGAAACTGATTAAATTTCCTCATGCTTATGAACATATCTGATGAAAATATGATATCTTCTGGCCCAAGATATGCCAAGAAACTTAATGAGGCATGAAGAAAAAAACCGCAAAAAAAAGAAAACAAACAAAAAAAGGACGACGCCAACATCCTTATAAGGTTCTTTTGTGTCGTCATAGTCATTCGTTGCTAGGCAAAGCGATATTTTTTTTCTCTTTATTGGTATACCTTTCCCGCCTTGAACGAAATCGTCCAGCCAGACTCTAAGCTCACGTCTTGCTCCACTTGGGTTTGGCTGAAAGCCGCCGTCCGTTGAAACATTGTATCAACTTCACCAAGACCTTCATCAGAGCTAAGAAGAAGAAAGAAAAAAACTGGTTTCTACGTTGCTTTTCACTTTATACTTTCTGCTTTCATCTGCTCGCCGTACATATTCCCTTATGCGCCTTTAACTTGAGCGCTTTTTAGCCCTAAGGAAGAAAAGCAACATACAATAAGGCCGAAAAGCAGCGCGTTACAATCGCCGCGGGTGTCTTAAATAGAGCTTCATGCATCCAGAAACTTTTTTCTTTTTCTCTTTCGTTTTCTTTTGGAGAATAACTCGTTTTTTGTATTGCTATCTCTCCTGGCAAGGAGCAGCAAGCACCAAGCTAGCGAGCAGCGAGCAGGGAGTTATGTTTAAAATCAGTTGGTAGGTAGTTGGTTGAGTCGGCGGCCTATAGAGTGCGCGTCTTTTGGTATCTTCTCTCTTTAAAAGGCATACAATATGGATTTGTTTTCTTTCTTCATCGTTTTGTTCTTTAATTCTTTTTAATGAGCTCAGTGTCGTCTCTCGACGTCGAGGAGATGGGGAAATCAATTCTATGCAGTATCTTCTTTTATATTCCATATTTTTGTTCCTTCGGTTGCAAACGCTTTTGTCTTTATTGACAGCACTTCAGTTTTGAGCGCTTTTAAAAAAATGCATTTGTAAAGCTTGTCAATATAAGATACAAAATAGCTTTCAACGTGACTCCATCCCAAACCCCCTTCCTTTTGCTATGGGAATTTAAAATTTTTCGCTTTGAAGACCTTCGTTGCAGTTGCTTGATAATATAAAAAAAGTTTTTATTTTGAGGCAAACTTTTTTTTTTACGAATTTCAATGATAAAACTAAAGCCAAACTTTGGCGTCTAAGAGCGCAACTATTTTTCTCATTAACACCATTTATCTCTGTGTTCCATTTACATAGTTTGACCATAAAAGTTAACAATAATCTAAGTTCTCTCGAATAGAGAAAAAAAAAACTCAAGGTGAACTGTAAGTAAATTTTCTGTATATAAAGACTTTTAATCTCACTCAAATTAACCGCTCAACTGGTCGAAAAGTCCAAGCCAACGATCAAATGAGAAGAGAGCGACAACAAAATCAAAACCAAAATGTTGCAGCCACAACTTGCAATTCCAGCAACATGCACATTAGCATCTTTGAGTATAAACCAAAGTTTCAGCAACATAAACAGAGAAATACTGCAGAATTGTTTCGAGGTGGTTTCACTGCGGAATTCCATGTGAGTCCTTGCTTGTTTAATGCTAGAAAACTTATTTCCATGTCGTTATAAATCATTATTTCGTAAAATTGCATTTTCCAGGTACATTTTTTTTTGTTGTTTTTATGTTTTTTTTGGTTGTTGTTTTGCCTTCTTCGTTGATGTTGCACATTGCGTTTAAGTTGTGGTTTTATATTTTCGTATGTGACTTTTGTATAGCAAGTTCTAAGCCAGAATCCCAAAGGGCTGACTTACTTGTTCTGTTGATTTTTTGTCTTTTTAGGTTGTTTTTTTTTTCATTTGCTTTTTTTTTTTTTGTTTTTTGTTTGTTTCAACGAGACATCGCTCCACATTCAAACTGCAATCGTTTTATATTCATGCAACTGCTTTTAAAGAGTCTTATGGAAAAGGCGAAATGCACAGGGAGAAATGGAATGAAATGAAATGAAATGCTTCCGTAGTTCGCACCGCACATTTGGCCTAAGGACAGATATGCTCCGCTTTTGCAAGAGTCGCTGCTTACCCCCGCCCACACAAACAAAACCACTTTTAGTTTGATACCCTAAATCCCCAGCTCATTTGCCAACCACGGCGTGCATTTAATTTTTATCATTTTTTGTTCATTAAGCTCTTTTTTTTTTCTTTTTGTGTTTGTTTTGTTTTTTGTCCCATTTGTGAGCGCGCTCCTTTTTTTCTCAATTTATTCTATCTTTTTATCATTTCATTTGAGAAATGCTGACTCTTGCATGAATCTGCTTCAACGCCGCGTCGTTGAATGACTTCTCTCCTCTATTTATGAGGAATACGTACAGCTGAGCTCTAAGCTTAGTGTAGTTATATGGATCTTTTGAACTGTGTCTCGTACCATTTTCAGTGTAACTCCATATTTACTCTGACGATGATGCTGCATTCGTTCGTGTATTATTTTGCTCATTCTCTCTGGTGCAGTGCATGGAAACAAATAACCATGGTGCTACCATTTGAGCTTCCTCGTGACGCCACCAGCTCGACAGTTTAACATTTGCCTGTGATTTTATTACATGTATTTCCCATTTCACCTACTGCTGCAATCGTTGAACCTTGATTCTGTGCAACCATAGTCATGGCCGCACGTGAGAGGGGGAGGGGCCGGCGTAAGGAAACTTCCTTCTTTGGGTTTTCAAAATTTTAAAGATTTTTGGAGAAAACCCTCGCAGGCTTGCATTTGACCATTCGCTTGAAATCCCATGCCCCTTTCATTATATCGCTATGACTGCGCCCCTGACCATGGCACTTTGCTTTTCTTGTTGGGTCTCTGTGTCTCGGTGTCGTTGGTTTTTGTCACCGCAATTCGAAAGCAAATTAAGAAATATTAAAAAATACTGGCTGGCTTTGAGGTCGCAGATATATTTGCAGGAAAAAGAAATTATTATAAATCTCCTCCAGAAGCAATAACCGTTTAAGTCCAAAAGAGCGTTGGCATTGTAAGCAAATGTGCTTTAAGCCCTTTTAACTGATACACCTTTTTTTTAGAGCAACGCTCTACCAACATAGCAAGAATGGTAACTTTATACAAAAGTTGAAAACTGTTTAAAAAAAAAAGACAGCATTCATCGCTTTCAGGATAAAAAAAATATTTCAAAACGATATTCAAAGTTTTCTACGGGGCCCCCAGGCAACCGGGAGAATGCCCGATGGGCTCTCGAAGTAGGGCATATAGGATAGAATCGTAAGCATATAGTATAGGGGCCCTTGAACTCGTCTGCCCGGAAGGC
This sequence comes from Chlorops oryzae, assembly GCA_020466095.1. NCBI lineage: Eukaryota > Metazoa > Arthropoda > Insecta > Diptera > Chloropidae > Chlorops > Chlorops oryzae. Next base: position 98,539,647 of record CM035807.1, read on the forward strand.
CCCTGGGTTCCCAGTCCTGGCCTGCATAGAACTGCGAAGAATTCTTTCAATTGTTCACTCACGGTTTTTGGAACAATACAACGTTTAATTTCAAGAAACTCACGCGTTCACACAAATATGGCATCTTTCATTGATGTATAATCATAAAAAAAACATGATGGACTGAGTTAATCAATGAGTATAATATTGAGTACTTGCAGCCAGGGGGAAATAATACGTTATATACTTATACATATATAAATTCAAAGCTTTAATATAGATTTAACTTATTATATTAGTATATTTAATAAATCAATTAAAATTACCTGTAAGTCATAACCGGGTACTTTTTTCAAAACAGCAGCACTGTTAAAATGTGTATACAATGATCTGTACATGTATTGGTAAGTGCAATATTTGCCAACATGCGTAAGTGAGTTTGGGCAGGAACTGCACTGCTTTAAATACAGAAAATATGCTCCGGCATAAATAAATCCATTTGCCTGAAATAAAAGAGCGTAGGATAAGTAAATAGATTTTCCAAAAAACAACAAATAATTAGTCAATACAGGGATTCATGCAGCTTTGAAAATGCCTCTGTAACTTTTTCCATCGGAAATTTTCATATAAACTTTGACAGTTCAGTGACGAATCTCTCGTTTCGTAAAGTTTCCGAGCCTGAATGAATCCCACTCAGGGTGTTAAATACGCCTTGAATTTTATGTTCTATAAAAATTCGAAATAATTGTATTTAATCAAACTAATTACAAAAATGCCCACTGTAAAAATTTTTCTTATTTCTTTAGTCACTAAGTTATCCACTTTTTAAATTCCAGATACATTGTGTCCCCAAATATAGTCACAGCAAAAATGTTGCAGCACACAGCAATATTTCAGGTGCCTTAGCAACAAAGAAGTCTAAGCAACCATGCTTAGATACAAAACCACACATCTAGCAACAAAAACATTGTGCTAGCCATTACTGTATATGTTCGTAGCTCTTTTCGTTGTATCTATGAGAGTAATGCTTTACATCTTTACATACATATCCTCTATATATGTATGCATAGTTCATTTTATATACAAACTTCGTCTGTTTCAGCCCATTGGTGTGTGTTTTTTGTTTTCCATTTGATGTGTGTTTCGTAGTCTCGTATCTTTCGGATACATTCAACGTCAGCGGAGTGTGGCGGTGGTGAGTGAAGTGCCGCCAGTTTTTGAAAGCAAAGCATGAGCTGTTTGGCAACTTCAAAACACATTCGCCTTCAGTCGTTTAGTAACTGTTGCATCGTGCGTTGTTATTACGAAAACGTTGTGTGTTCTCGGCCTTGTTTCGGCTCACTAGCAATAATTAACGGATAGCCGGAGAGTTTATTGTGTGAATTGTAGATTACTCGATCGTTTATACTTATTTGTGGATTCAAAAAAAAAAACAAAAAAAAGAAGCAGCCACAATTTATGAATAAAACGTATTATTGAATACTTAAATTTTTAAATTTTCGCCCTGATAAATTCGCATGTTCTTCTTCGCACTTCTGAAAGGCGATCGAGTGGATTAAGAGGCCCCTGGGGGCGCATTCAACATTCACTGCCATTTCCTCAAACCAAAAAAATAAACATATAAATAAATAAATAAACAACAAAAATTTAAAAGAAATTAAATAAAATAAAAAAACGCGCGAACATTTCTTCTAATTTAATTCGCCGCCTTCTACACACGCCGGCAGTGGGCGCGTATTACAAGCACAAGTGTCCTTTAGAGTTCAACAAAGCGTCTGGCTGCTTGTACTTAAGTTAAGGATTCAAATAAGAAAATTTAAATTCATAAAAAAAAGTGTTTAATGTAGATTTAAAAAAAAAATTAAATTGCTCGTCTCGAATCGAATTTAAACTCACTACACAAATAAAAATTTTTATGTAAATTTCAATAAAATTGTGAGAAGAAGAATATTTAAGCTTGAAGGAGCGCCCAAAAGTTTTTTACCCCCACACATTCACATTTACATCAGACACAATGGAATTCGGATTATATCGGAACCTTCAACGGCAGAACCTGGCGATCTCTGCACTCTTTCTTATAGCTATTTTAACAGGTGAGCATGGAATACACTCAAAGCTTTATTGCTTTATCAATTTTCCTATGAAAAATACCTTCAATTTTTCCCAGTGTTGTTCGCTACGTTAAAAAAAAAATAAAAAAAAAATTTTTTTTTCTACTGCGCATGTCAACACGATTTGATAGAAATGCCGGTGTCATACACAAAGAACCATAACGTTGGCATTCCTGTTTCGAGGCTCAATTGCCGGCTTCTTATATTGAACGTTTTTTTTACGCAAGCGGCAACCCTAAATGGTTATATCCTACGGTGTTAAGTTCATAATGTTCACAACGAGGGGTCTTTTCGAGCAATTTTTGTTGGTTGCAAATATTCTACAGGTTGTAAGAATTGACAAAAAAAAATAAATAAATAAATATAAAAAAAAAAAATGGCGACCATAACAGTGCTTCACGATTTGGGCAAGGAAAGTTTATTTGCATATTTTGAGCTCCCGCAAAGAAATTCAATGTGCGGAGTTTTTTTTTATGTGGACAAGAATAATAATTGCCTACTTAAAGCCTTAAAAAAATTTTTTTTGTTAATCTATAAAGTGGAGAAAATATGCAAATCATGATTTTTGCTGCAAAATAAATTTTTACCCTCTTTAACGCAACCAAGCCAAGCGTCTTGACGATCCCTTGAATTGTGTGCCGTACATACAAAAAAGAATGGAGTCGTGACGGGCAACATTTTTTTTGAAGCCTCATAAATTAAAATTCGCGATATGTTCAATATTTCTATTTTTTTTTTTATGTTTCTTTTCAATTCTCATTACACCGCAGCTGAACTAGAACTGAAAGATATGAAAATGAAGAATATTCGAATTTATTCACTACAGAAACCATAAAAAAAATACGCGAATACGCATGAATCCCTAAACAAGGAAAGCAGATAGCTTTCAACATTCCTTACTTTTCATTAAACGAATTTTTTCGATTTTTTTTTTTTTTTGTTACATTTGAAAACTTATGAAAACTTCCTGCAACCGTAGAAAAGTTTATTTCAATTTATGATGGAAAAGTCAATTTTTTATTTTTATTTTTATTTTTTTTTTTGAGAAGGAAAAAATTCTATTGTTTTGAGGCACTTTCGTTGCTCTAAAAGTTGTTGTTGAAGTAAAACTTTTCCCTCTTCATTTACTGTTAACAAAAAAACAAAAAAAAACCATTTCTGTTTATTCAGTGAATTATATATAGATTCACGTTCTGAGTTTTGGCATTTAAAATCAGCATAGAAACCGTTTTGGTATATTGAAGATGATGCAAGAAAGTTGCGACTTTTGAGGAACTTTAACAAAATCCGTGTGAGCACACTTAGCGCACAGGTTCCCGGTTCTATATGCAAAGCACTTGCTTTAGTTTCGAGCAGCTCGACGCACAGATTCATGACAGTCTCACTTACTTTTATGAAGTATCTACCATATAATAATATACCAAATTGTATGCTGAGTGAGTTTATGTCCCTGATGATGGCTCCGATGCTGCCTCTGCTGCTGCTCCCATCGTTCATGATGATGATAATGATGATGCACTTCGGCTTTAAGAAGGTTTTTAACCTTTTTCCTACTCTTAGGCACACAGATAAACATTAAATATTCATAATTGCGTCGAGCGCAAGACAAAAAGAGGCAAAACAAAAAAAAAAGATAAATAAAAATAAAACCAAAACAAAAGCAAGAAAAAGAAATTACGTAAAAATAAAAGAATCCAGCGAAATTGAGTTCCCGGCGCAACTGTTGCCAGGAGCTAAAGCCATAGGTACCAACCGAACGGAAGACGGTTTGCGCAACCAAAGAAAGACTCATCTTTGCATTGTTTTTTTCTTTTCGCCTTGCATTAACAACACATTTGAGGCCCGAGCATTTCGTGATGCACCTACTTTTATGTCTGTCAGTTATGTTTGGTTTAAAAAAAAAAAAAAAATAAAACATAAAAAGTACATACCTAACGCTTGTGTTGTTTGTTTATAATGATATGCAAACTCTAGATTCATTCCGAATTATTGTAAGGCTTCTACTGTCGTTTCATTAAGACGAGATTATCCCATAGGAAGTTCATTTCTAGAGAAAATTTGTAAAATTGAATTTATTTTTCAGTAATATTTCAATAAAAATATTGCTCACCTCCTTCGATTGGTGTAGACCAGGGCTGCAGAAATGAAGGCCTTATATCTGAGACAGAGGAGAGGTTCATCCTTTATTTTTGTCTGTAACGATAGGTAAATCCATTAAATTAGGTATGTAGGTAGGTTGAAGTGGCTGCCACTTACGCCGTTAATCGGCCCATTGTGATATCAAGGAGGTTCTATTGTGTTTGTGTGAGTGTGTGTCTTATTATGTAGTGTGCCCCTAAGATGCATTTTTGATAAACCAATGCTAGAGGCTTAGAACATTACACTCCGTTTTGACTGTGCCGGGAATCGAACCTCGGACCCTGGGATCAAGAGCATAGCACGCATCCCCAACGCTACCCCAGAGCCACAAATCAAATTAAGTATTACTTAGTGCCATACAAGTTGGCCTCTGTGCCGTAGTTGGCTGAGATGCCAATTTGCGAAGCAAGAGGCTCTGGGTTCGACTCCCAGCTGAGGTCGTGGATGATATTTGTCGTTTTTTCTGTTTCTGTTTTTCTTTGTATTCCCAATATTCGGTTGCATCACAATGGGCCCATTTGGTGGTGCCTAAAGTGTGACAACTTGTTGGCAGCCCAACTAACCTAAGCTAATTTCATACAAATAAGAGATTTTTAATAATACCAGTCTGATACTACAGATAGATGGTACAAGAAACATGACATCTTCACAACAAGGGATGTCTGTTAATCGTGCCTATTATGTATTCCAACGGATCGAAGCCGTTCGGATTTTCACATTTTAATTAATGAAAAAAAAAACTCTTTTTCATTCATAAAAAAATTGAAAAAGTTCAAACGGATTCGATCCGTCGGAATACATAATAGGCACGTATATATCCGAGTTTAGATTACGCGATTTTTGTAGCAGCAACTCATAGTTTGTGGGTGGGAAACATAAGGGGGAAGCGAGAGGAATTTGAGTCGCCACGAACACATCGAAGAGAGCTTCTAATAATCACCATCATTTCTGATAGCCTTGCTAAACGATTGTAAAAAAATTTTAAGCTCTGCATAGAAGTTTCAATAAATTACTAAACTCCTCTTGATCCCCATAGCTTGTTCGAAATTTTCCTCAAATATTATAGAAGGTATGTCACTGGCCTTTATCATTAAAAAAAAATTTGTTTCAAGCCCTCTTTCGTCCCAATTGCTTCCTCAGAATGAAAAGCTTCGAGTTTCCAACACACACAAATCGTTATTAAATCAAAAAACTCGTATGATTTTCAATTCGATTTTTTTGTGGTTTTAGTGAGGATCAAAAATATATTTAACAATTAACATTTACAGCTGGAAATTTCATTTGAAATTCATAAAGGCTTATGGGAAAAAAATTTTTTTTTTAATTATTGCAAAATGTCGCATTCACTAATTGAACCTGACCACGTTGATAGATAAAGCCCGATAATGACTTTCAATGTTAATAATTTATGTTCTCTGTAGATTTTGGAAAAGTGCAACTGATGCACAAAAAGCGGTTAATCATGCCGCTACAACAGAGAATTAGTCATGTTTCAAAAATAACCAAGTACCTAACTATGACAGCCCCGCCCCAGTACATATGGCTGAATTCTTTTGAATACTCAACACTCGAGAGAGATTATTGTGGAATTAAATAATTCGATCGAGCGTGTGAAATTACAATAGCAAATTGCAATGCTCAAACTAGCGATGGAATTAAGGCAGGCACGATTAATTACGTGTCATATTAGGGCACATAATGAGGGCAGCGAGATGACAGAGCGAATTGGAATTGTTATTGCGATTATTATTAAAAGTTAGGAACGTGATTAGTTTATTTGAAATGAAAGCATGATGTGATGTTGTCTCACCACAACCTATTACTGGTGGTTGGGGGGGGGCTCTATTCATGATGGAACTTCCTAAATAATTGAATATAAATAATTGAATTATTTCCATGAGAGTTTTTCTTTTTCAACGTAAATCAGTTATCAGTTATTACTTTCAAATGACTCATTGTATGCAAATGTATGAGACATCGCAGCGCTTCCCGAACGTGACTCAAAGTTTTCTATACGAATTAACTGAACGACAGGTGGGAGGAGGGCGGCGGCGACGGCGGCTACAAAAGAAGACCAATTTGTTAACCTCTTTGCCGTTGCGTCGTTTTAATTAATTTTTCTTTTCACTCATTACTTCTGGAGTACAATCATCCACCCACCTAATGCCACACAAGGTTAACGGAATACATTTATTCCAATTCAATCCCAATGAGAAATGGAATTTATTTTTAGATAATGTAGATTTTTCCAACGGACTTGGGTTCTTCTTTTTGACATTGAAGTGTGTATTATCTAACTGACGTCATGTTAAATATCTACAAACTTACGAACGAATATAAGCAACAGACACAAACAGGCCCAACATCGTCGTATCTGTCGTCTCTATCTTTCAATTAATATAATAAAAGCAACAAGAGACAAGATACAAAAGTATCTCTGACAAAGCTATAAAAATAATAATAATAATAAAAAAAAGCTTACTCATATCAAGCCGAAGACTTGAGGTCCAAGCTGCCCGGTCGGAGTTGCAGACGTAGATTCGAATTCCAATTTATGGACAACGACGACGACGACGCATTCTCTCTCAGATACATCCAACCATATGTCCAACCATATATCCAAGAAGCTTAAGCAGCAGCAGGCGATAATATAATACAACAATACAAAACGTTTCATCTTCACATTCGCCCCGCACGTATATGTATGTATGTATGTATGTATGAATTTATGAATGATTGAATGTATATAACTGAAAATAGGTAACGAAATAAGAATACATGTGAATATTTCTTCTTATGTGGGCATACTTACTATAAATATTCTTCATTCAATACAAACGATGTGTGCTCGGGTTGGGTTGATTGCAATCGTTATTTTTCTCACTCACATTGCACCGATACTGATACCGTCGTCTTCGCCTCATTTCGTCTCGTCTCGTTTCGTTTCGAACCGTTTCGTCTCTTCTGTTAGCTTATTTTATTTTATTTCATTTTAGTTTTGTTTGCTTTATCGTGCACTAAATTCCATATTATTCAACAGTTGTTTTGTTTGCCCCGCTCCGTTCCACTCCACTCCACTGCTCACCACTGCTCTCCACTCCTCACCATTCTTTATCATCAGACTCGAAACGATATATTAAAGCATGTCAATGCGAGCGGTTTGATGTATATGTAGGTTAAAATGCCAGGTTAATCACCTGCAAACGGAAAAATAAAAGTTTATTTTCCTCAAATTTCTCACAATAGAATTTCTCACACAAATTTCTTTATCAGAATGTTTTTTTTTTTTTAAATTGACTTCACAGAGGCATGAGTAATACCCTCAATTGTGATAAGATAAGCGCACTTAGTTTGATTGGATTTTGTTTATTTTCAGTTTACATAGGTTAGCGAAATTGTGTAACAATTAAAAAAGTCTTCCTTTGGCGAGAATCGCCCTAGCTCACAGAATTAAGAGATAGTAAACAGTAGTGATCGAATTGAGGTGAGGTGCTCATGCGTTCTCTATATAACCCAAAAGTATTTTTTATTTATTTTTCTATTTATTATTTTTATTGAATTTTATTTATTTTTATTAACTTTTTGATGTTCTTTAATTTTATTTTTTTTTCAGTTTTTAAATTTTAGTTCAATTTATTTTTTTTTTAATTTTATTCTTAGTTTCAGTTTTTATTTTTTATATTTATTTATTTATGATTTAAAAATTAATTAATTTATTTCTTTTTTAATTATTTTTTGTAAATATTTTTTTTTAATACTTAATTTGAATTTTTTGGTCATAGAAAACTATCATAATGTTTTTTTATTACATTTTTCAGTTTTTTATTTTTTTATTAATTTTTTTTTAAAACTTGTTTAAAATTTATTTTCTTATTTTATTAATTTTTTAAATATTTTTTCTGTTTTAAATTTTTAATTTTATATACTTTTTATAATTTTTATTTTTTTCTTTATTTTAAGTTATTACATTTATTTATTATTAAATATTAAAAAATATTTTTTTTGTAAATTTTTTTATTTTTTTTATTATTTAAAAATATTTATGATGTAATTTTTTTTTTGACATAAAAAACTCTCAGTCCAGTTTATTACTATATAGCTTTTTTTTAAATTGTTTATTTAATATTTTTTTTTACTTTTTTTCTAAATTTTAAAATTCTAAAATTTTGATATAATTTTTATAAATTTTTTTATTTTTTATTTTTCTGTTTTTAATTTTTATTTTATTTAATATTTTTTTAATATTTTTTATTTTTATTTTAATATTTTTTAATTATTTTTTATTTTTATTTTTTTATTTTTTTGTTTGTTATTTTTTGAAATTTTTATTTTTTCAATTCGCTTTTATAATTCGATGTGGAGAAAATTTAAAAGCGTACAAGTCAAATTTTCCTCTTCATTAAAAACTTTAATTGTTATTATTTAAATATTTTTGAAACAGTTTTTCACAATAGAATAGTTATTTTTCTCCTCTCCAAATCTATTTGCAACGATTTTGCTTGTTTAGTAAAAGTTTAAATTGATCGCAAAAACCTGTAACAATGGTTTAAAAAAAAACTCAAAAACTTAGATTTGAGGACCAATTTTGAAGATAAAAAAAATCGCTCATATTGACTGTAATAAAAATTATTTTTCATATGAAACATTTCTATTAAAGGGAACAAAAGGCGTGGTTTCCTCATCAAAGACCTTGAAGAACGTTCACAACATATTTATTTACATATTCAGTAGACGACGCCCTTCAAACTTGTCTTAAGTCAGAATATAAATCTGAAAAGACTTCTTTTTTGAATATTTTTTGATTACTTTTTTGTTTGTTTTTTGTTTTTACAAAAAGAGCTTGGATCTTAAATTTAAATTCTAAATGAACCACTCTATATTCAAACGGAATTTTATTATATTCAAGCCATCCTACAATTTTAAATCTAAAATTTCCAGCTCATAGTTAGAATTTTATAAAGTTTTTCATAAATATTAAATCCCGTCGAATGTAAAAGTGTGTCATAAATAAAACTCCGAGTGTGAATAGTTTTTACAAAAACGAGTTCTCTAGAAGCACACATTTGCATCATCGAACCAAAAAAAAAAAAAAAAAAAAAATACTTGGTCACAATGAACATAAACTCGTCGAAAGCGGTTCAATGCAGCAGCAGAAGCAGCAGCATGCACAGAAAAAAGTAAAACGGCCCGAAACGAGTTTTCTGGTGCTAACAAAAAAATTCTAGTAACATTTACCCTCTAATATAATCATATCTTGCCTAACTTGACAAGTTATTTACTAACAAATACAAGCGCATTCATTTCTATACACTATTAGAGAGCAGCGGCTCCCAAACTTTGGTCCCTCCATCAAAGATGCACTGGGTTTTCCGTCGAAGAATCAAATATGTCCCATCTATTTTATTTTGTTTTTCGCCTAATGCAGCATGATGGCAGATTTAGGGATTTTTCCCGTTTGGAGAGATTTTTCCCTTTAATTTTTAACCTAAAACCACTTCAAATACTTAAAAGGGATTTTTCGTTACCATTTTTCAATAGAAAACAGCATAAAAGGCCTTTTTTTGGAGCATGAAACATATACAATAAATTGCTATATGTAAGTGTAATATGTAATACATACATACTATGTATTTGCTTCAGCGCTTCCAGTATAGTATCACAAGATACAGTGGTTCCACTGCGATCCAGTGCAACCATTTTGCCTCTTCAGTGGGCATGGAACCGAATCAGCGAACCTGGGTCGAGTTTCGGTGCTATCCTCACCTCGTAGATACCACAGTCCATATGATACTCCCCGAACGGCCGTACCCAAAGAACCGGGCAGAATGATAAAACGTATTCGGGGTTCTTGGTCCCCGTGGTACCATTTTTGCATCTAGATAAAGGTCTGAATACAACTGTAGCTAGTATAGCTGTACCACACCAAAACTAATTGCCGGTTGTACTTTCAATTTGACTCCATATCCGAATCATGTGTTGGTGGACATTTGGGTAGGATCCGCGGGTTTGCCAAGCCCATAAAATTTAAATGATTCCCTCTGCGGGATGCTTCAAGCAACTATAACAAGAAAGAAAGGTGCACTATCCTATCAGCATTCGGTTCAGAAAATGAAAAGAATTGACGCCAAAATGCTAGCAACATTGTCGCAAAGTGTCGTTAGAAAGAACAAAATTTGTGAACCTCTGGTTTACGCACACAAATAAACCGTGTTTGAACAAAATGGATTTCAGTCTCTGGGGCCGTAAGACCAGTTTTTTGATACGCGTTTTCACTTACTCCAAAAAAAAGAAAAAAACAAATCGGCGTGTCTAACAATTTATCGCGATATGTATGTATGTATTTATGTTTGTAGTTGTGTAAATATTTGTAGAAATTGTTCAAAACTCATATACGTTATTGAGTTCAAAAAGAACAGAAATAAACGAAAAAATATTATTTATATTTAATGCACCAACAATATTTTGTATTATGCAGGCGCGTTAAAAATTTTTCAAGCGTGCCGAAATTTTTCACAGGAATGACTCCAAATTTTTTCTATAGAAGTTATTTTTTTTTATTTATTTATTTTTTTCAAACAAAGCCAAAAATATTGGCTACTTTTTGTATTTCCCTCGGATTTTTTCCCATTTATTTTTTGTTTACTTTCAATGTCTTTTATGTTTTTTTGTTAACGAACTTAACGGTGTTTTTTTCTTCTTTTTTTGGTACCCTCTTTGAGTCGTTTTCGCTTTTATGGTACATGTTTTTATATGGTTATTGCTAATTTTGTTTTTTTCCCTTATTTTCTGGTCGCTTTGCTTTGCTTCGCCTCATTGTGTTGGGCTATGTTTATACTTTTGGGTGTTGCCCTCAAAAATCCAGTTAATTATTTTATTGTGTATTCGTGTTGTTTGTGCTCCGTGTTCTGTGTATTCTTTAAATACATTTCTACACGCACAGAGAATTTCATTCTTAAAGGGTCAATACACGCGGAACTAATTCGCGATAATTCGCGGTTTAATATTTCGCTGGCCTATTTTCTCAAATTCTTTGTGTCGCCAAAAGCTTTATTTAATTGTAATTAATTTCATTTCTTATTATATGCTTTAATTAAATATTGCTCCAATGCGAACAAACAAAACACACACACAGCAGCAGCAACAACAACAACAACAACAAAAAATGACCCGATTTTGTTTATCTGTTTACTTTGTCCACATTAAGTACACTGATATCAATCGTCTTTGTGAAACGTTTTCATTCAGCTATTTATAATTGAATCAACTTCCATGACCATATTTATTTAGGCCTATTGACGCATGTTGTAGCATGTTAGGTGAAGTTTTTTCCTAGAGAATCTTTAAGAGTACTACCCGCGGGGAGAATCTGCTGCGTAACCGAAAGGATCAGTGTTCTTTGCAAAATCCTTGGACAAAGAATGAAAGCAAACATTTTTCTAAGAAGCATTTTCTTGAAAAGGGAATTTTTACCATAAAAATAATAACCACCTCGATTTTAAATGAATATTCACCGAAAACTTTCTTTTTTCTGTTGAGATTTTTCCATGCCCAAAATTGAAGTGTTCTAAGCGTCAATGAATGGAAGAGTGTGGTGATAAATGCTTAAAAACACGAAGAAAATTGTTTGCTTTTTTTATATTAATTTTTCAGCCTCTGGTGCCGTAGTTGGTTGAGATGCCAACTTACCGAAGGGCGAGGCTTGGGTTCAACTCCCAACTGAGGTCGTTGATGTTTCTGATTTTCTTTGTTTGCCCAATATTCGTGGTATCACAACGGGTCCATGTGAGGCCTAAGTGTGTCACCCTTAATGACAATTTTATAAAATTTTTGGGAATATTTAGAATCGTTCTGAAATACAAAACCGTATTTCCCGGATATACATAGGAACAGCAGATGAAAGTCTCGAAATAATTACAATTTCGATTCACCATTGCAATGAAAATATTTCGTTGTAAGCGATCCCAGCTCAGAATACCATTTATTCGAGTGTTTCAAGCGGTGCTTACAACTTAATCGTCTTCTCTCCATCGACTGGGTTTTTATAAGAGAAATTTTTCCAATAACGAGGAGAAATTCCTTATGATTCTATCAATTTATTACTTAAATCCCTCAAAAGTAACACCTTTAATCTAACAGCCCGATTATAAATATTGCCAAGGAATTTTTCCTCGCGGGTTTGAAAAAAAAATCTCCTTTTCTAAAAACACTGGGAAGGGGATATGAAGAGAGCTAGAATTACGAACATTTATTTAAGCAGAGGTCATCACAGTTCGCGTTCAATTGACGCTAAGAATACTTTCTCTTTCCGAGGAGAAAGACGTCTAGGGAAAAAATTCCCGCGGAGTATTTATTTACCCTCTTATTCATAATCAAATTTTAAATTTAAAACATTGTTTAAATGTCAAATTTTCATACAAAAACTGAATTTAAACAATGTTTTAACGTTAAAATTTGATTATGAATAAGAGGGTTAGAATATGGCTGTAAGAATATTAAAATTAGACTTGAAAATTCTAAGAGGACGAGCAGTAACTTAGCAATACCACGAAGCACAAATGGCCCACGGGTAATATACTGACTCGGAGATATGGACCAAAAACCCCGGCGCAAAACAACCAATGAACGCTGGCATCAAATCAACTATAAAAGACTTATTTCGATCTCCATCTGTGTCAATCTGGGTCTTCAGCCTCAATGGGAAACAAACTGAAAGTCAGCTATAATGGGAGTAGTCGATGACCCCAGTTGCGTATTTATAATAAACCTTTCATTTCAATAAAACGTCTTTTCAGCTTGAACTCCTTCTTCCGATTGAAAATGAGTACCGAGAACAAAAACTGATTTACAACATTTTTCACAAAAATACAACAATCTGAAAACGCATATTTTAATAAAAATTCCGCAACTTAAAACGTCCCCCAGTGTAATGCTTTCACATCTAATTATGCAATATGGAATATGTGAACAAAAAAAAAAAAAAGTTAAAATATTTATTTAAAAAAAAAATTATTTAAGCTTAACTATTTAATTGATATTATTATTCAGATATTATTTATTTCATTTGATTTATGGAATGTTAACAAGCTGTCATTTGGATGCGAATTCGAGCAGTTATTTTTATTGTTTGATTTTATTAACAACTCAATTGAATTTATTAAATTCCAAACGAATAAAAATTGAAGTGCATTTTTGCGGTTTCAAATTTAAATTTTAACTTTTGATTTAAAGTCAACAAAAATTACGATAAAAAAAAAAATTTAAATTGAAGTTCGCCACATTTTCCTCCTTTAATTTGCATTTGCATTTCTCATTTAACTTTTTTTTTCGCTTGTTTTTGTTAAATTCAACTTGGAAATCTCTGCAATTTTCAAATGATATGCTGCAAGCTAAAATTTCAGTTTTAATTAACTGACATCCAACTGCGCCGCCTATTAACGTGAAAAAGAGCACTGAATTCTTGACGTCTTTGAGTTGAGCCACCTGCATTACATACATTCATATGTCGCAGTCGCTGCTGTACTGCATGCATGCCCTTCGGGAAAACCGACTTCATCCCAACTGCTTCTTCTCAACTAGTCAATGGCACACCATACCAATACTAGTTTCATAGTCCACTCTCACACTTACATACATACATAGCTGCTCAAAAATTGGACTCCTTGCGGTTCCTAATTTGAGGTCGATTGCCGTGATGATCTAGACCTCCTGTCTAGTCGATTTAAATAGAAAAAATAATGTTATATTCAGAATTTTTTCGCAAAGCCCAAATTTTCACCACAAAATTGTGTAATTTCACTAAAAAAAAAAAACAAAAAAAAAACGAGATTTTATAAAAAAATTTGCGGCACAAACCTAAAAATATTTTCTGCCCATTTGAAAATATATTTGCAATCACTTATTTTTTGGCTCTATTTGATCGCTTTCCAAATTCTTTATTTGACGGACGCGACACTAACGTCAGTCGTCTTAAGCACAGTTGCCGTTTTAGGGAAATCTTCCCTAAATTAAAAGACTCTTCTGATATTTAGTGGCGTCTTAGGGCAGACACTTTAATGGGACCAAGTTTTTGGTTCTTAGAAAATCTCGAAATTAAATTTTTCGGAATTTCGGTATTTTTTTGAGCCATTCAGGGAAAATTTCCCAAAAATCTGGCAGCAGTGGTCTTATGTCCTATGCAGATCCAAAATACAATCAGGTACATATGTATATGTATATACGTAACTTTCTCAGGAAAATCCCATAATTATATTCACACCAGGGTTGCAATATAATTTTTTATTTGGAGCAAAATACTCCCAAAAGTGGGAGATTTTGTTTGGCGGAAAAAACTTAGGCATGACATTATTCAAACAACTTATTTTGAAAATTTTGATCAGCGAAAGAAAGCATTTTCTAAATAATTGGGACGTGTGCCAACTGACTCTACCCATTACCTTCCGAGTATACCAAAAGTAATTCGTTTTTAGTTAATTGACATCCTCAATGCTGCAGGGTACTTTCATACACCTTGATCCATGTTCGCTATTCGATTACAATTCCATAGGGAGCGATTGAAAGAGGGAAAGCGAGAGGGAGAGCGACATAAAGCATACTAAAAGTACATACATACTTCATCGTGTAATAGCTTCTTATGGAAAATTTAGCCAACATGACTTTCTCTTGCTTAGTTCAATCTAATTAAAAATTTCACAAGCTTGTTTTGCAATTTTCGCGGAATTCGACAAGGTTGAATGGAGTAAAAGTTTTATAATAAAAGTTTTTGATTTGGATAAACGGCATGAGTGGGGAGGGGGGAAAAAAGAAGAAGACGAAGAAGAAATTTACCGCGCATTCACTGCTTCAAATGGAGTTCAACAAATCAAATCGAATGCCATCATAAAAAAAAAAACTATGAAAATCACTCGCTTCGAAATTAACTTCGAATTTATCTTAATGAGGGCAACTATTTAGATTCCATTTACAAGATAATCACATCACCCAACGACTACGACCGACTGAGAGAAACGAGAGAAACGTTCTTCAAATGTTCATCGAATGCCGACTTAAGTGGTCTTTGCTTGCGAACACTGCTTTTTTATTAATACATATGTATGTATGTAACGTTTTTGCCTCCTTTTCTTCCTTGCAATTTATTACCTATTTCTCTTAACGACCACTATGTCACAGTTTTTGTTTGTTTGTTTGTTTTTTTTTTCCCAACTTCCATCTTGCAACTTCCAACTTTTCTGCCTGCTGCACAACCCCACCCTTATACAGCTGTCAGAGCATGTCGGATTGTTCATTTATCAAATTAAGAACGCTATGCATGTACGCGCAAGCAGGAAAGCGAATTTTAATATAAAGCATTTCATGGCCGTTATTCCACAATGCATGGAATGGTATTTGTGTATGTAAAGGAGCACCTATAGTGAGCGGTCAAGTCGATGGGTGAGTCAGTAGTCAGCCATTCAGAATTTTTACTATATTCATAATTTTTTTTGACCTATTTTTTTTTTTTTTTAATAAATTGACATTTTGCACTATAAACGTCCTGGAGTGCAATCCGTCTGCGACCGAAAAATCAACATCACAGATAAGCGGAATTGTCAGTTTGACAGTTATGCATTGCGGTCATATAAAGATAGAAAGAGATATGTATCTATCGCCGGGAGTTGTTTGTATGAATATGTCATTTTTGACAGATAGTCACCCTGACATGCGATGTCGTCTGATGATGATGATGGCGAAGGCGATGGCGATGACGATTGTCGGGCGTTATAAATTACTGTAATAGAATTGTGACGGCTTAGCTACTTAAATTGGGACACGAGACCCCAATCAGATTTAATTTTTGTAACAGCAGGCGAGTGAATATTATTGGATCTTACAGAGTTGCCGCCGCCGGCTCTGTAAAAAGAATAGAACAAGCTGTGTGACTAATCTTCAGTCAGAGACAGAGATGAAGAGAGAGAGAGAGAGAACAAACAAAAGCTTCAATCAATTGAATGCTATATTGTGAGAAATTCGCAGCTTTTCTCATGACTCATCGAAGCGAGTCATTCATTTCAGCGAAATTCCAAAGTTCTTCTCAGAAATTCAATGTCGCCAGTAATTTAAAAAAATAATATTAGGCACACTTTACCGAGACTTATGTATCTATGACCTTATAAGCGTCACGAAAGAACTTTCCTAAGTGAACACGCAATTTGAGTATTTCTGAGAATTTTTCAATTGCATGCATCCAAAGAAAAGCGAAGGCCACACACGCATTCGAGCAAGGGAATCCAAATCATTTTGCAACATTCTGCAAGAGCTCCCAATAAAATACCAAAAAGTTTGGATAGCCAGAAGCAAAAATTTCATACTCAAATATTGAGAAATACCTTACAGCTTGGAGAAGATCCTATGCCAAAGGAATGTATCGATCTCTAAATGATTTTAGATTGTTGAAAAATGAGTATCGCTGGGAATGCTTTCAGTTGAGAAAAGGATACCGTACACATGATATTCTATAAAACGATTCTTATCGAAACCTAAATCGAAAGGAGGAAGTCTCCATAGTGTAATGAAAAGGAAAGAATGCCCTGCAGTAAATGTCACTAGTGCTAGAGTCACTCCTGCACTGGTGTCCATGTCACCAGTACTAGTAGACCATGTGTACCCGTGCCATTACGTTCTCCTATTGACATTTTGTATGAACGTTTATGCGAGAGGACACCAGTCGACGCTGGAACTTGTGATGCAGTAGAGAGAATGGCGTCAATTATAGTCTCACTATTGACATGGTCTACAGTTCAATTTTGCTCGAACATTAATGTTATAAATTTGCTGCGCTTGAGGTGGATTGCTCGCTAGCTCAGTGCATAGAGAATGCGGCTAGCAATCCGAAGCTCGCAAGTTCGAATCACAAGTCAGACGAGCGCTAAACTTTAAAAAAAAATTATGTTTATTTTTTTGTATTTTATTTTTGTATAACTAAACTACGCTAGAGATCGCTGTGACTCGGGCACAGCAAATTGATAACATCAAGGGTCGAGAAAAATCGAACTGTAGACGCTCTCGTTGACCATGTCAATAGTTAGATTCTACTGTCAGAGTCTCTGGTTCTTCTCTGGCTCTTTCGTCTCTGGTGCCGCACTGGTGACATAGGGGTAAATTTGCCCCGCATTTACTGCAGGGTATGTCCAAGAAAAAATCCGTTTTTAGCGTCTATTAAGAAAGTTGGGAAAATTGGGGAAAATTAACCGCATCACGTAAAGTTCAACATAAGCCTTGCATTTTTTTTATGTGCCTATGTACCTATATTTTTTTGCAACTAGACACTTTCAAGCCAGCACGATATGGCTCCGTAGTACTCACAGAGTGCTTTTCACTTTTCTTCATAATTTTTAACTCTTTATGGCGCCTTTGTTAAGCTAACGATACTGAGGTAGAGCGATAGAAAAAGAGCGAACGAGATTGAGAGCGAGGGAGAAGTTGCAAAACCTTTTCAACGAATTCGTCTTGAACGCATGCAGTTTTTCTGGTTACTATACAAAGCAAGAAGTCCAACCGTTCAAGCGCTTTGGCTTAAGTGGCCACAAAAGAAGAAAAAAAAAAGGTTTCGTGACCTACTACTCACTCAGCAATGTTTGAGGAATTGGGTCAAGAAAGCGTGTTAAAAATTTTTAAGTACTCAATACGTCGTCGTCTGGTGGTTTGTTGGTTTCTTGATTTTATTAGCATAGCAGCACAAGAAGCTCCAATTCGGGCAATGCGCACTTGCTTGGAATTTTAATTTCTTACTAACGAACGTTTTTTCTTGAAAGTGTTTTCGGTTTTCGGTTTTCGGCTTTTGGGAGCAAGAATTTCTGGTCATAAAAATTTAACCAGTAGAAGGTTTTATTACCAGAATATAAGTGTGTATGTGAAATGTTTTTTCTTTCGTTGTCAGTAATGCGAACGGCGCTGAAATAAGAAAGCAAAGAAGACCTCAAGAATCAAAACAATAGCACTAATCATAGAGAACATCGGGTTAACGGCATTTTGAGTGGTAAAAAAAAAAGGGTTTGAACATTTGGAATCATTTTTCCTTTCAGAAGAGACCTTTTTCCCGTATGTATCCACAAAGTGGTGTACATGGCAACTCTTCCTCAAAATGTTCTTTCTTTGTTGGGTGTATCCTCATCAGTGCTGAATCTCCTTTTCAATTCTTTTATAGACAAATCGTGGAGCTTAAGGGGGCTGTCTCCTTCGACTTTTTATAGCTTGGATATTTGAGAATATATTATCGAAATATTTAAGAAGATATAGTTTTTTTTTGTCGAGCAGGGTCTGCGCTAAAACGAGTCATTTTTGCGTTGCTTCAAACTTTAAACGCATTTTTTCGAAAACACTTTTTTGAACTCGCGGCCAAGATTTCTCCAGTTCAATTGGACCGATTTTAATATAACAAAGTGGATTCGACGGAGAATTGTCACCATTATGGCGTGAACCTCAGTCATAATTTTAACAAATTTTTTACATTTTTTTTTTTACACTGAACTACAAAAAAGTATACCCGAAATCGATGGGGTATTTTTCATTGGCCGCCATTTTGTCAAATAAAATTTTGTTAAATTATTTTCAAGGGTCCGACCATAATCAAATCTATACTGATTATAACCCCGTTTGTCTTTTTCATTTCATACAATTTGGAGAACGAGAAATCGTGGTCGCCAGCACTGCACTCTTTTTTTTTAAGTCTCCACTTGGACGGCCGAGAACATTTTGAACCGCTCACACATAGAAAAGTTTTTCTTTAATAATTTTCATTCTGACAGAACTGAAGAGAGCCCCCAATTCTGAAGAAATCATTTTGATCCGAGGATCGAACCTTGATTTCACATTTTATGAATGAAAAGCTCTTTTTCATTCTAAAAATTTGAAAAATCGAACGGATTCGATCCGAATAAAATCAGGCACGAGATAAAAAAATGAAAAGCTCTTTTCGTTTTCTGTCGTGTGGTCCAAGAACAGCCTCGCGAAGGAGACAACCCCATTAACTTCTTCAAGGTCCCGACTTTCTCTAGATTCGGACATAGCCTGTTTTCTGAGCCTGTTCTTATAAAAATCCAATTATTTTATTAATGAAGATAAAATCAACCGCAATAAATCCGACATGCCATAAAAGTCATCTAACTGATTGTATAAATCAAAAAGACCAGCTCATTTCATTTATCTTTAATTTATTTAATTATCAATTGTCAAGCGTGCCTCAAGAGTCTTCTTCTTTTTGAAGAGCGCCCCCTACCCGTCGTCTGTCCACCACTTGAATTCCTTCACAACACAAACGACAAACTAAAATTGAAACTCATTTTTCAAAGCCAAAAGTCAGTGACACATCTATAGAAAGAGCCTTTCCTTTTCTGTTCCCCCGCCCATCTCTCTCCCGTCATCATGCACTGTGCAATCGAAGGAAGACATAAGTGTCACTTGTTGCTGCTACCGGAAGGCAATTATGAGAGAATTATCGCATTGAGTGCATACGCTCAATGCTCACGCTCGATATGCGCTACTTAAGTCTTAAGCTGTTTCTTCAATGCACGCCGTTTGCAATTAGAAGCGCTAGATTGTCCCCTCGCGTCGCCACTTGGGGTTCTTCCGCTTCTGCTTTGGCTTCTGTTTGTCTTCTGATTTTGTTGCTTTGCATAGTTTCTCTTCTGTTTCTTTTTCTGTTGCCGTTTCTGTTTCTGTTTCTGTTGCTGTCGTCAATGCCATTGTCATTGTCATCAATGTCGGGCGAGTTGACGAAATTTATTACCTTAATTCGTGACTGCACACACAGGAGACAGAGGCGAGAGTTTTCCATTTCTATTTAGGGCTGTCATAGCACGTCCGGCATACGGTATATCAGTATTTCGTTATTCGTTCGGCATAAGAAACGATTGAGAAGTAACATGTGGGCCCTTATGGTTGCACTGTAATCATTGCTGTTGGCATTTGCGGGCAATTGATCGAAAATGTAAACAAAGTTGCGAGTGAAAATGCCAGCATGGAAAATTCTTTAATGCTTTCACTCCTTGCTGCATTGTTTTTTCGGGTTTTCCTTTCTTTTTTTTTTGCCCCCTTCCCGTCTCTTTCAGTTTAACACAAACATTGGAGGTCATTGTTACGACGCGTCGGATCACATTGCAAGGAGGAAGACTGGTATGTGTACTTATTTTTATTTGATTTGTGTTTTGTGTACATTGGACGTAAACACTGACACGTGTTCTCTTCTGCACGTGAATTGTGGAAATTCGGAGAGAGTATTCTATTTTAGGAAATCATGAATTTCTCCTTATATTTTGAGGGCTTTGAAATAATTTGAGAAATTGAGTTTTACTTTTGATGTTTCGATATGAGTATTTCAAATGTATGTATGTATGTATGTTATTTATGTATATGAGGCGGAAATGACGGAATTTCGTTCAAAGAGATTCTTGGAAATGAATGGTTCGTGTATACATTCGAAACTCTCTATAGCGATCTCCTCTATAGCGAATTTCTTTTTGTAGCGAATCTTCACAAGCCTTTTTCGCTACATTTTTAGTGCCTTTTTTCTCGAATTCTCTCTATTTTTGTTCCTTGGTCCCTTAAAATTGCTTATAGAGTATTAAATCTTCTGCCAGAGGTCGTGTTTGGGTACTACAATCGAAACTTTTAAAAGACCCATCGATATAACAGTCCCAAATTAAAAAATATTGTATCACATAGGGGCCTCACTATGCTTACTCAATGTTTTCGTGGTCACTTACCACGAGCTTCAGTTTTTCTACGCAGTAACGTATTAGTTTCAGCCCGATTTTGAATATTCCCGAGGCATGAATTGCCGGGGAACGAAATCCCCGGATTAGCTTTTCGAGAGGAAACTTCTTTTAAACTTTATTATACATTTGGGCGAAGAAATTTGATGGGGAATGGGTATTTGACCCATACCCAAATTTTTCTTAACCTATCTATAGTGTACTCTCCCTTAAGCGGACACCTACGGGACCGAAAAATATGTCCGCTTAAGAGGAAACTATTTGAGAAGCAGTAATACTCGAGCATTCCCAAAAAGTGTCCGTTTACGAGAGGCGTCCGCTTAAGAGGAGTGTCCGTAAGAAGAGAGTACACTGTATTTAAAAAAGGAGAATTTTAGTCTCGAGAGAAGTAAAATAAGCCTGGAATTTGTTCCTCGGGAATATTCAGAACCGGTCTGTATACAGCGCCGTCGGGTTTAGGCTGAGTACATACCCTCAAAGAGCCCATAAAACCTCGCTTGAGAATGGGTTTTTTTAGGTAATGGCTAAATCTAAGCCCGATGGTTCTTTATTAACCTTAAATTTGTATTCAACTACCTCGAAAACATACAGTAACCATAGTAATACCCAGACCCCTAGGTCAGACACATTTATTTTTTAATTCTCCTTTATGGCGGCTGTCGAATAGTCCTCATTTAATAAGCGTCATCATTGATGGCACGGATTTATTGGCATGGGAACATTGAGATCCATTTTACCACCCATTCGGCAGAATTGGACTAAGAGAGGATTTTTTCGACCGATTTTCTTATTTCCTTGATGGACTTTCCAGCAGCGAGAATGCATAGCACAATGAAAAAAGTATTGATGTCGAGCGTGGCTCAAAGACATTTCGTTTCGGAGTCAGTATCGCTTACACTGCCCCCGGAGGCAATGGCATTAATCAAAATGTCTAAAGAAACTAAATTAAAAAAAAAAAAAAAAAAAGAAATAAGAAAAAAATCAAGCGAAACTGATGAAGTAAACAAAACCCGAATTCATATGAATCCATAAAATCAAAACAAGGGACGCTGCAACTCGAAGGCGATCGTGTCTCTCGGGCGAACTTCTTATTAAATTTTGAAGTTTGTTGATTTTCCCTTCTTGTTTTTGTTTTCTTTAAGATTTTTTTCCTCTTTGATTTTGTTTACACTTTTGATTTTATTGCAGAGCACGGACGTTCCGTTCCTTGCGTTTCTGTTCTCTGTCAGAAATTACGATGTAAGTCATTTCGGCTTTCCGTAGGTTCCGTTCATTCGTTCACTTGATTCTTTGGTGGCTTAGTTCAATCGTTGTAATGGCTTTGCACACGCATGCATCCAATCGATGTTGCTGTTGCTGTGTGCTGCACATACTCGAATTTATTTATCGCTACGAAATTAGTCATCGTGATCAAGCGCTGCTATATGAGGGTGGCCCCTTGGGCCGACATAAGCCACATGCACGCATACGGTATATGTATGTATGTATGTATGTATGCAGCGTATGTACCCGGCATATGGAATGCTTTATGCTGTGCAATGTGCTCAAGTCTCGCATCTCGAAACGTGAATCAAGTGCAGCCATCGATCGTGTTGCATAAACAATAATGAGATTAGTAGATAGTATGTTTGCCTCAAGTACGCTCGACAAGAGGAATTTATCGAAACTTAAAATTCCAATGTAGGTATTTATATGAATTGAAGATGAAGAGTCTTTATTCACAATATGTATAAGGCTTGATAAATTTCTGTTCGAAATTCCATACGTTGAAGGCTTTACGGCAGCATTAAGGCATCTGCCTTTGTCCCATCCGTGTTGCCTCAAGTTGCGGTGTCTTTACTTAATTCTGAAGAGGCGGGAATGAATTTCCGATTCATAAATGAATATTGCTAGGAATTGCTGGATTTCATTGTTTTGATTTTTCAAGTGCATTGGACGGAAATGGAGAAAAAAGAAAACACACATAAGACCGAACCGAACGGAATCAAATCGAACTGACGTAGAACACATGCCAAAACGATACCAGACTGATGAGATGCGATGCGCGTGGGGTAGCTCAGGCGGAGGACTAAATACATTTCCCGTTAACCGCTCGGAATTCTATGCTTTACTCAATGTCGAAAATGAGATATTTTAAATTTCCAAAGATTTGAAGTTACTTTTCCATTGCAATATCGAATATCCAATGGGATTTTCATAATACTTAAATTGAGCTTGACTGTTTTCGTTTCGAATATTGCCCACGCGTCGTTCTCGTTGCCTTGAGACGGCATACATTTTGGGAATTATTTCCTTTATAAATATTTTATTTGCTTGCTCTGAGCAACGATTTTCCACACAATCGCATTGCAAACATTATTTGCTCTTCGAAGGGAAAATCCGAAATCTAATATCCCAAAATCCCATAAATATGTATAATAATCGCAGAGAGCCGCTCGCTCATTGTTTCGAAAATTTTGAACGAGAGGATTTGCATTTCAAACGATGTGCTTTGTAGCACAAAATTCAATTAAATTTTCAAATATCCAAATAGCCCCTAACAAAAAACAAAAAAAAGGGCTCCTGAAGTAGACTGCCGAAGCAAGAAGGCTTAAGAAATCACACAGCAACATTGCATGGGAGTTTATAAAGCAAAAACTGTTGCTGACCGGCCAAAGGGCTTAAGACCATTTCTTAGGAAAAATGCGTTTATCCGTTCTGTCAAAAATGAAACAGAAATGAAAAACTTCTGAAGCGTTTTTATCTAAGAAGTTTTTCATAGCGCTAGCTTGTCAGAAATCACTAGCCGGGCGCTATCTAGAAATTATGAGCCGAAGCATTAACAAACTAGGAAGGAGCTAGCTTCTAGACTAGACTAGACTAGACTTTACCAGCTAAGCTAGCTAGCGCCGAGGTAGAATTTCCAGCCGGGTCGAGATAAAAACTTAACATAGGTAGCTTAGACTATGCCTGGTTAAATGATACAGATCTCTCTTCTTATATTATTGTCTTAGCCTAAAGACTTCTCCATTTAAAATCGATTTTCTCGTAAAACAGAAAAGTGGAGTTAAGTCGCTTTGCCCAGGGAAACCCAGGAATTGAAAGGAATCGAGGCGATGGAAACTAGTGATGCCACGAATAGTGATTTGGCCGAATACCGAATATTCGGTCAACCTCACGGCCGATTAACGAATAGTGGCCGAATATTCATGGCATCACTAATGGAATCTATGTATTTCATTCAACTGAACCGAGTTCTATTCAGTGATCATCAATGTCGTGCTTAGAAGAACGAACTCACTGATGTAAGGATAAAAACTAATTTACTTAAGCTAAGGATAATTCTTTAAGAAGAACTTGCTTTGTTTAAAAATTCATTTAAAAGACTGGCGCGTTTCGTATGAAATCTATTCACAGATCAGAGCACGACTAATCTCAATATAGAATAGAAAAAACAGCTCTCAGCTCATATTTATTTAGCAAAAAATTTAAAGGCAGTGGTTTCAGCATCAATTGAGGACATCTTCTCACATATGAAACAAAAATTTGAGATCAAAGTCTCAGAAGGGGAGCAAATATACCAATAAAATGACAAATATGTTAATGAATTAAAAAGTAAGGGGCTCTCTCCAGATCTGTCAGAAATGAAAAACTTCATGTAAAAAAACGCTTCTGAAATGAATCAGAAATATTCTGAAGCGTTTTTTATATGAAGTTTTTCATTTCTGTTTCATTTCTGATAGAACTAGAGAGGGCCCCCTAAGGGAAATTTTTTTTTGGAAAGTCTACGAAAATCGATCAAGTTTTTGTCCCGCATTTAGTGAGAAAATTTGAGGAAAAAACCCAATTTGAAAGAAAATTCATCTGGCATCGCTGCTAAAAATGCACTAATGTGGACTATGCGTTCTTCCTGGATTGAAGAGCAAGTCTTCGCTTTATTTATAATGTCAACCAAACACGCTCACAAATGGAAATCTTTTCGAAGTACTTAAACCAAAAATGAAATAATCGAATCTATTACCCTAAAAGAAAAAGAGAGAAAATATTCATCATAAATTTGCAGCAGCAACAAAAGCAGCATAAATCGCGCGTTCATATCAAATTGTGTAATGGTCTTAAAAGCTCGGTGGAAAACTTTTGTCAGCACAATGGCAAAATAATTACGTGGAAACAAATTATTGAGGGGAGGAGGATGATGTCGGGGGAACTAATTTCCAACAAAGATGAGAAAAGAAAAGCGATAGAAACCTTAAGCCTTAGAGATGCAGGTGTGCAGTTCACAGTTCGCTTCATGATGAAACCGCAAAAAGAAAAGTGAATCAAAGAAGAAGGAAAATAAAAAGTAAAATAAAACTATGCTAAGTATAAAAGTAATCACAAGAGTTGGGTAAAAAATAATAAAAATTATAATAATAATAAAATAATGTCAGTTCCCAACTTTGAAGGCGACCATAGATAGGTTGATAGACAGCCAGACAGTCAGAGAGACAGCGAGTTTGCTTATTGTATAATGAAGCCAATTTGATGTGATGAAACGTCGCGTATGAATGAAATGCATGGAAACAGCGAATTGCTGAAGCCGCTATTCGACAAGCCGAATGTGTGGAATGGCTGTGGATCACGAGGCAATCCAAAGGGGGTGGTTGGATAATGGAAGAAAAGCGTACCTTTTTGAGAAAGTTAAAACGCATGAAATTGAGTGGTGACGGAAAGATAGAAAGCAAGAAAGAAGAAAACAAGTACGGGTGTTATAGTCAGGCGAGCCTCACCATACAATACCCGACACAGATATGTACATATGTATGTTTGAATATTTTTCTAAAAAAGCCCCAAAGATCACTGCCATTTAGAACAAGGTATTCTGGAGTTTTTTAAGGCCATTTTGTTCAATTTTTTCATGAAAACCTCCCTTTTGCCACGCCCATTTTTCCAATTTACCCCAAAATATGCTCACGTATCAAATTTCATCAAAATATCTCAAAATCTTCGCACTTAGAACCAGTTTTTATGATTTTCGTAACAGACCCTAGTACTGGAGATACCCCTAAAAATGGTCCGATCGGGTCCATTCTCGAACTTGTTCTTACTCATGTCCTCGTGAGCACGTGTACCAATTTCGTCGAGATAGCTTCTTATCCTGCGAAAAAAAACTGTTTTCGGACAGACGGACAGACAAAGAGAGATACAGACCCGGCCTAAATCGAATATCCTGGTGAAGCTGATCATTTCTATGCATATTTTGAACGGTCTACCTCGACAGGCTCCGGGTGTTACACACGTACGGACAATTGCGATATACCCTCAAAAAAAAAAAAAAAAAATTTATTACTTTTTTCTTTTTATTTTAAAAATTTTAAATGGAAAATAATGAGAGTTAAAAAAAAACTTTCTAAATTTGATGGTCTCTCCGCTCTAATTACAACTAAAATAACATTTTTCGGTGCATTCATTGGACGCTTTGCAAACAACGAGTTGTCAAACGTGAAGTTTTCTTCGAAGACGAATCTTCTCGGCTTCATTTCAATTCGACCTCACGTTGGGTGGTGGGAAAATTTTCGATCTTTCGGATCAAAATCTCTGGCTATATAAAGCCTAGGTGCTAATGAGTTAAAAGATACACAGATTTGAATATTGTGTTGAGAAGTTAAATCCAAAACAAATGCATTTAAGGCAAAACAGCTAAACATACAAATACGGGTCAGTCGATGGATTTTTTTTCTATTGCTCAAAGCAGTGCTCATTTTTTGCCCCTGAAACGGCCTCTGCACGATGTCTCTCAACGTTTATGAACAACACCAATATTTAGCCGTGGGGTGCACACCGAGTTTCGAACGAGCGCAAGACACTTAAATGCAACAAAAGCATTCGGAAAACATAGCATAAAAAACATTTGCAATTATAAGCAATTAACTTAAATTGTTTGCATTTGCTGTTGCAATATCTTTTGCCATACTTTATTCTTGCATTTTAAAGTAGCGCTGCATAGTTTCAAGCGTTAACATGCATACATACATACATTGTATGGGAATAAATTCTAGAATGTTTTTAAATATGTATAAATGAGCATACGTTCTCTCGGATGTACATAAAAAATGAATTTACATGGATTAAAATCGTTTCAGTAGAATTCCCACAAAATTAAATTTCATATGTAAGTATGTATACCCAGTCGAGTCGAGTCCCACGTTCCGTCCCCACCGCTCCACTGTGGCTAAGTTGTTTACCCACGTAGTAAATGCAAGTGGATTATTTCTTTTTATCTGTGCTACAAATTTGCATCTCTATTCTAATTGGGTTTTTGTTGGACTTGCATTGAAAGTTGCTCTTGAAGTTAATTACTTTTTCTTCTTATTTGTTTTAAAATTATTAAAGAATAATGGAGAAACGAATACGTAGAGAAGGAAAATGCGAATTGGAAAACAGCAAAATTATTTACCATCAAACTGAAGTTCATGAATACAAAACTAATGCCAGTTATTAACTCTTCAATTCACTATCAAATCATATACAATTCACTATCAAAAGTAGAGCTAGAGATATACATACACACATATGGGGAAAAACACGTCAAGTGTACCCACCTGAAAAACCTTTTCTCTCCGATGTGAATGAAATTTGTTGGATTTGTTTAGATCGATGTGTACAAAAAATATGCAAAATCACGGACACATTCTATTCACAGGGGGCCGAGACACAGGGTGTCAAAATTAGCGATTTATTTGCAAAGACCATATTTTGTTGCATTATGACGAGGCTAAAGCAATATTCATCGAAATTTTTTTGAATGTTTCTTAATGGAAATTATCTGATCTTTCCGAAAAAACGTTATAAAAATTTTTTTTGATAACGGCAAATGAGAAAAATTTCGTTTTTTAGTTTTCATTCTCGATTTTCTACGAACGACCCCATAATTTTTATTTTTTTTTTAATTTCGAAAAAATGCCTAGATTTTTACCTTTAAAATGATGTATGCAGGGTGTTCCGTTTGTGAAGGTCAACCGGTCGGGAGCTGATAGAGGGGGTCAGAACTAGCTAAAAATCGTATGGCAGGCAATAGTCTTATAATTTATTGCAGCTTCAAGGGTATTTGAGCCTTCAAAGTCAAAATTTTAAATTTTTTAAAACATTTTTTGACTTTGAGAGCCATTTTGGTATGAAAAAGGTCCTATTAACACCCACATTTTTTATTTTATTCAAAATGCTGGATCGATTTCCGTTAATTTGGTACCCCATATGTCTAATAAATTTTTTGAAAATAAGATGAACATTAAATATCCAAATTTTCACAAAGTTCCTTGGACTCCCTGTATATATATTCCTAACACTGTTTCGGTTTAAGAATTTGAAATTTATTTTCACAAAAAATATAAAAAAAAAAAAGAGGTTAAAAATTTCTTAAATCCTTATTTTAATTCATTTAATAATAAAAAATAATTTTTTTCTTTCCAGGTAAACACCCTTTAGTTTTCGAGTGAAACAATCGGTATGTAAACATTAAAATAAAAAAAATAAAAAACAAATTTAAAAAAAATAAATGAACTCAAAAGAAAAAGTCGGTCGCCTCAAACAAATGGAAATTGCTTTTTCCCGAGCAGGTGTTCATCAAGCCTTAGTCATTCGTAATGAATGATAAATTTAAAAAAAAAAAAAAAAATTAAAAACAACAAACTTCAATTCGAACCGAATTGCATTGGGCATGTCCAAGTCGAAATTAGAGAAAAATAAAAAATTACGAAAATTAGCATCGTCAGCAAGCAGGAAATTGTAGTCATTTATATAAAAAAAAAAGAAAGGAACAACAATTTTTGTATTTTCTCTCGCGCTCAGACAATGATGAATTACCAAATCACTGAATCATACTCAGACGCGAACGCACTCACCTGCAAAGCTTGGCGTAGCAACGCTTCATAGACCAACAGCAGGACCGACATACATACATATGTAGAGATGTACCGAACCTAAGTCGCACAGAGAATGAGGAGTTGCATCGAATTCGAAAAAATTAAAAATGAAATTAATTATAGAAAATGATAAGCTATATGCATTTACCCCCGAAACAAAGCATTCTCCAGGAAAGCCCAACAAAGCAACACGTAACAATTCGATTTGTTGACTTAGCAACGCCTTAATGTGTATGCATATATGCAGATCGAGTTAGTCAACTGAGTGCAAAGGCACGTATGCACATGTGCATTCGATAGTCGAACGGACGACAAATAACAAACAACAAACAACAAACATAACAAATTAGCCTGAAAGCTTCTTTGGTCTTTTGAGAATCCACTTAACAATTTCGCTTATTGAACAATTGAGTCAATTAGTCATACGCATCATATGCTGCCATTGTTGCAGTCTCTTTACGACTCAAAAGTGCTCCACAGCGACGGCGACTGCGGCTCGAATTGTGGACTGAATGGACTGAATGGATGCCGAGCTTTGAATGTGAATGGTTGCTGAGCAGCATAATTTCCGATGCGACAGTACTTATCGAACTTTGGTTGAGCCCAATGGAAGCTAATTACGAAAATGCAACTGACTTCACGGTTCTTTGACTTCATTAATTCCTGCGGTCGAGAGGGTCAAAAAAATGACTTGATAAGAACTGAAAAAATTTATAACTTTGTATAGTCACTCTAAAGTAGACAACCCTTTAATATAAAATTAAACTCTTGAAGAGTCAGACATCACAAGCCTTCAAAATAAATGCTCTAGGAATGGAAGTTTCCACTGGACTTAATTTGTTACTTAAGATTTTGTAATCCGAATTCTAAAATTTCAATAAAAACTTCCAAATTTCTTTAAGTTAAGTCCTATTGCGTTAAGTCACTACTATCTGAGCCGTAATTCCAATTATATTCCAATGTTCTCTATTCAAAAGAGTGTTTAAGAAAACCCATTCGAGTTTATTCGAGTGGCCAACAAGATTAGATTTTCTGTTAAGAATCGAATTTGTGGCGCACGCTTGGCGATGGGTTATTCCGGATTATTCCACAAATTCACCATTGAAGCTGAAGAGTGAAAATCGAAAAAGTCTTCTAGTGAGCCTGTGAACTATGGCAGCTGAGCGTGCTCTTATCTGAAGCCATAAAAGAGCCGAATTATGAGTACATGTAGTGTGCTTAATAAACATATTCGAGAATCAGTTGAATGCACTTCTCGTAGGCCGTTCGAAAAGTTCATGTACT
>CM035807.1:98574784-98594784 GCA_020466095.1 Chlorops oryzae
GTGCAGCTTTTGTGTGCGACCAAATGTTGCATGCTCCACAGTGAAGTGTCTCTGTGTGTGTGTGCTGCATTTCTTCTTTCTCAGTTTTCCTTTCGTCCGGTTTCGAGTAAAGACAAAAAGGAAGACCAAATTAGCTAAGCTTAAAACGGACGATTAAAATTTCATTATCGTCAGAGTGTCTGCGACTTTTTTTTGAGGCGACTATTAGAGGAAAGTGATGGCAGAGTGCGGGAATGTGTAAAAGTGTGAAAGTGTGATTTAAATATTTCAAATAATTTAAGATTTTTTTCTTTCAATTTTTGAACCGAATACAAAAACAGTTGCCCCATGGAGGGATCTCGAAGTGTAGGTACAGTTTATTTTTTATTTTCAGCCCGATTCTAAATGTTTGGGGGGAATTTTTCCCTGCGGATTTCAAAAAACATTCACCCATTTCAAACACACTGGGATAGAAATATAAAGGAACCAAGAATTTCCAACATTTGTGTGCAAAAGTCGTCACATTCATCGTTTAATTGACGCATGGAATAATTCCTTTTTCCGCAAAGAAAAATTTTTATTTATTAAATTTTTCAAAAATTTTTAATATAAAAACTTTAGCTTCTTGACTGTACAATCGAATCTGGATAGAGCAAACTAATTTTTGCAAAGCTTGTACATATTACTAAGGCCGTTCACACTATCGAGGCTCAAATTTAATAAGTTCAAACCTGTTGTTCAAACAAATTGAAATTTTTATTTTTTTTTGAAAATTTTTTCATTCATTCAAAGTTATAAAATTTCCGATCGCAAAGTTTGCAAAGACATTTTGTGAGCCTGCATGAATCTCACAATTGTTTTCAAAGGGGAAAAATGTATGAGAAAAAACTTCGTCGGGACCTGTAGAAATTGTGTGCAAGATTTCAAAAGGATCGATTAAGTCGAACTTGCGGAGTCGACTTCAAAATTGTTGTTCTGCAAAAATCGGATTTGAAATTAATTCTCTCGAACGTGCAGAATGTGTGTCGGTCGGCATGAAGCGCACTCTCTTCGTTAGTTTTAGGACGATGTTTTGAAATTTGAACGCAATTCTTTTGAAATGGTGTAGGTACAAAAAGGCATTCCTACTGAGAACAAAAAAAAAATAAACAAATAAAAATATCTGACCAAGACAGATCGTCGTTCCGGAGTTATCTTCGCAGATTTAAAAAAAAATTAAAAATTTCGAAATTCACTCTGAAGTTTCAAAAATTTATATAAAAAGATTGGTTTGAAAAAGTCATCCCATATTTTACTTAAGTGTAGTGCTTACAATTCTTCATCGATTAGAAGAAAAATATTCAATGCCATGGAGGAAATTTTCGGAGTTATAGCATTTTAAACTTCAAACAATTTTTAACATTTTTTTGTGCACGCCACAGTTAAGTTCGACACGAAAAGACGCGAAAAGAAGCTAAAAATCATCGCTCTTTTTAATGATATGGACATTGCACATACAGTAGGCTTCAAAAGTGATTCCATGTTGGGATCATCAATTGTTTTCTCCTCATATCTCTGATACTAATATAGATATCGTAATGAAATTTTTGGTTTATTTTTTCGATTCTTTGGGATATAATCAGTGACACGAAAACGGTTAAAAGAGTGCATGAAAAGAGAGGAGAAACAACATGCTCTAAGACCCACATGGACTCTGTTTTGCTGGTTTACTAGCGATAGGTCTGGACTCTATCCCATAACTTCAGCATCGCTTTATGGCGGGCTGAAATATTCAATTGATTAATTCGGAAAATTTCACACTCATCGGTTGCCGAGTTTGTTCAATAAGCAGGTGCGATTGAACAGATCGATAGATACCTATATGTAAAAATCTCCCAGCTATATGGTCTTATTATTTAATTTTTATAATTTTTTTTTTTTTTTTTTTGTGATATATCGTGAAAAAGGGGACATAAAGCACTGATGCTTTAAGTGGATCGAAATGTTTTTCAATGAAATCCAATACTTCACGCTCTTATCGATCGAAAAGTTATTCGCTTAACCCTAACTTTCACTAATTTAACCACTAACGACTTGTCTCAAATAAATAAAAATAAAAAAATTGAAAAAAAGGAAACAATCCTAAAATCATATGCCCCCAACTTAGTCCGAATGCCAACGAACTCAACGAACAACTTTATTGACCGAAACGACGAGGGAAAAAAAAATATCGTAGCAAATTCGGACTCGTGCTGACCACGTTGAAACGCTTGCTTAAGTAAGTCGCAATTGTAGTTGCCACTGTGAAGTACTTTTCCTGTCTCTCCATGTCGGTTGTTCGTTGCTCTTTGTGAATTTTCAATTTTCCGCTTTTTGCTATTGCTGCAAAAGCATCAATTGCTGGTGGTGCGTGGTAGCAATGTTTAAGCTGCAAGATTGCAATTTCATGGGTACTCGCTCATGAAAGTGATTGCGATTGCTGTTTCTGTTGTTGCGATCGGTTGTTGTGTGGCTGTCTCCTCTCTGTGTGTGTGTGTGTGTGTGTGTGTGCATTTATGCAGGTGCACGCAAATTCACACTGACACAACAAACACAGGCACGTACACGCACACACACTTCCGTGGAGTCGTCTGTTGCAATGTTCCTCACCGGCTCGGATTGGCATTAACATGCAGCCTAGAAATCGAAACTCTTGCATGGCAGCAGCAGCTTCAACTTCAATTGTGCATTTCATGTCACATTGCAGGGTATGAAACATTAGACTCGTTTCTCTCCGCCCCAACGACCATTGCAAGCAACAAAAGAGACGCGTTTTTTTTTTGTTGACCACTGTACATCAGTTTAACAAACGTATTATTTTTTTTTTCGCGCCGCCTTTAACGAGAATCATACGCTAACAGTCTCACAGTTCGTTGCCGTTGTCAAGCAACGTTAGGCACGACTATTGACAACTAATAAACTAACGAGAAACGACATGCTACCGAAGAAAAATTGAAAAGCAAAAATTTATGGTTACCACTGTAAAGTTATTTAAGATCTGAAAGCAAGAATTGTGAATACGAATTTCTTGATGGGAGTGACAAACTGAAAGAGAAATGAGAATGAGGCTTCATCGAACTCTGCAGGCGTTGTAAGTCAGGGCAGCAAACACATGCCTGTGCAAGTGTTCCGCTAGGGTCTGGCGTAGATGCACATGTCTGAAGGCTCCTTGGCAAAAGCCCGGTGGACCCCCAGTTCGCTGTGCTTTTTAGCTGTTACGTTTGTTATTTTTCTTTAGTAACAAAGCCCCATTTTTCAAAAGCCCGGTGGGCCCTTTGATCCCCAGTTCGCCTTTGCTCTAAGGGAACATATGATGAACAAAAGATATTTAAGGTCTTACTGCTCTGATAGCCTTAATACTGTATAGTGTGAACCCCGAACATTTTCCTTTGAGTTCTCTGTAGTGTCAACGGGCAAAAACTTCTTCAGTTTGAAATATGTTCACGCTAAAAGCGTTATAAAAAGTTACTTTCATCAAAGGAAAACAGGGTAATTTATAGACAAAGTTCGAAAAAGTTGTTGGTGTTTTCAGGGCCCGATTAAGTTTTTTTCCACACTAGGAAAAACCAATATTTGCCGCCCCTATAACGGCACCAATGGGGTACTGTACTGTCCAAAATCTAAGTGAAATCTTTGCCCCTCACAGTGCCGCCCTGATCACCACCTAAATCTGCCCCTGGGGTTTTCATCTTTGCAAATACTATACGGCATAGCGAAATCGACCGTTTCTGGAGTCGAAAAACATTGAAATAAAGAAAATCAAACACGCAGAAATCGAGCAGTCGACAGTGTGAAGAAAATCTTAGACCATAATATGCACAAGCCTTCCAAAAATCCGTTCACTCCAACCAAACTCCACTGTACTTATAAAATCGATTAAGCCTCAAGGTGCGCTTTTCGAAAAGGTCCCAATTCTCCTCCATTAGTCCTACTCGTAAAAGTCGGGGGAAAGAAATTAAATTTAAATAAATTTAAATTTCGCCAATCATGAGACGGATGGAGCCACCTTTACACAAAAATAAAAAATTTTCAACTTAAGCAGTTTAGAAGGAATATTGAAAGGATGAAGGTAAAACTTTCTTGCTACTAGCTGTGAATAATAATTTAAAACGTTCCGGTACTATTTTATAAAAGCTCCATATTCAAGTCGAATCACCAATAAACTGTGAGCTGTGTGAATAAAATTTCGAATCATTAACACTTCCGTGAAATCGACAAAATACACATTTCACTTTTATGCAAACTTCACACAGAATGCTCCTGTGATCTGTGTGCACACAAACACTTAGCACGGTACAAGACAGTGACAGGGATTGATAATCCAAGAATTGAAAGCTAAACTCAACCGAATAAGCCCAGACCAGACCAGTCGAGAGGTGAGGAGGGGAGAGGAGGCGACCTGAGGAGATACGAGACGAGACGAGTCCTACACACAGCACGGCTGAAGATGATTCCCCGTGCAGCATGGCAAAACAACTTTATGCATTACGAATGGCAGTGAAATCGCACACGTACGAGCACTCCAGAGCAACTCCAGCAACACGTTAAACGCAAACGCAAACGAAAAATTGCTCCTCACTCCCACTCAAACTGCCGCTACCACTCCCCCCACCCCTGTGCCATTACCACACTCTTAAAACATAGCGGACAAAGAGCCGAATCGACTGTATTGAACACACCTGACTCTGCGCGCGCTCCATGTGTGCATGTGTGCGCACGAAGACATTGTACGGGTTAAGGATTAGCTTGGAAAAATGCAAACAACTCATTCAAACGTGCATCGACGTGCAGAAGCAGCAGCAGCAGCAGCAGTACACATGATAGAGTGGAAACCGATGAGAGGAAGTGTATACCGAGCGCTTGTGGCTTCAATATCTCAAAGCGAGTTAAATGGTCTTACAAAGTCACTGTCATTGGGGGTACCTACGACAACAGAGCTGCTCTGCTGCTGCGAATACTTCATGCGTTACCAGTTCGCCTTGCCGCTCTTACCTTTCACCTTTAAATCGAATATTTATTTTACTGCAGTTTCAAAAGTCGAGTCGAGTCGAGTCGAATCGAGTCGAGGAGGCGACTGAGCGTGTGCAGGGTACAAAAAGATGGCTTAAAAGATACGCTCGCATCCCAGTTATCGGTACTAAGCTGCCCGCCTTAAAGAGTTGAAAGCTCCACTTTATGGCATGTGAAAATAAAAAAGAAAAAGAAAAAAATGCACTGCAATGACATGAATGCTTGCCTTTGAAATTTACACGTGAGTGGTACGCTTAGAAAAATGCCAAAAAAAAAACAAAAAAAAAAAATTAACGTACCAACAAAAACAATGTGCACTTAATGTACGCTTCAAGAAGTTTATTGAAAAGTTCGCTTTTGTTATGGTTTTCAAGCACATTCATTTGCGTGTACACATAAATATATTCTATACATATATTCCTTATGAGTATCTACGTTTGTATATTTGTATGCCCATCTCATCGTGTCTGCATCGTGTCCGTCCGTGTGAGAGACTTCAGTCTCTTCTTTACGCTTCAATGAGATACGAAATGACAACGCTAGCGTTAAGCAGCAGCTCGCATCGTTAAAGGGTTCCATTTTTATACAAACAACGCTATTTTCACTCAATTCTTCTACCCTTCGATGGAGTGGCAAGGAATGGCATCATAGCATATCATAGCATAGCATAGCATGGCATGGCTTGGCTTGGCAAGTGGCTTCGAGGAATTTTTTTGATGACAAAGGAAAAATTTTGCGTTTTTGGTATTTCGAAATTCCGTTGATTGAAATGATAGGTTTTTTTTCGAGCACATTTTTTTTTTTTTTTTTTTTTTTTTCTTTAGAAGTTTTTATCAATATCGAAGGAGATAAAACACATTCGGCTGTCTCTCTCTCTCTCACTCTCTCTTCGGATATCGTAGAAGTGCGAATGAAATGTCGTCTTAAGAAAGCCTCGAGTTGCTCGATGATAATGATAAGCTGCGAAAGCGATGCCGTCACGGCGATACTTCTTAAGAACAAGTCTGATAGCTGCAGCAGGAAGTGAAAACAATTTTCGGTATTTCGATTGTTTACTCTGAAAATATTTTTCTTCGAAATTTCGTCAAAAAGTACAGCTTCACTTTTCAGCTGTGATGGCGCGAAAAGCAATGTTCACCGGAACGAAAAAATTATTGCCACAAGCCTGGATCAAATTTGAAGAATATTTTTAATTATAAACAAAAATGCGCTCTGATGATTGCTCAATTGGTGCCTCTAAAGAAGAGTATTCGAACTGATCACGTTGTTATAGCTTTAGTTTCCGAGTCAAATTCGACACTCGCGCTTTTCCTACCATGATAAACCTTCCAAGCATGCTAAACATGCTTTCTCGAACATCGAAATATGCCTGTTTAGATGGTCCCCGTTTAGACAGGGAGACAAAACGCGAGACACTGGAACGAAACACATGAGATTGACACAGATGGAATGTCTTTCGTCTCTGTCACTCTCATGTGTTTCTAGTGTCTTTCTATCTACACGCATTAGGACACTGGAAACACATGAGAGTACGAACGAAAGACATTCCATCTGTGTCAATCTCATGTGTTTCGTTCCAGTGTCTCGCGTTTTGTCTCCCTGTTTAAACCGGGACAATGAAGTACTTCGTTAGTCAGGTCCTTGCATGTTTCTACCATAAAAAATCAGAGCACTGGAAAATTTTTTGTGATTCGAGTTGAGACTTTTTCGCAGTCTTTTTTTAAGCATACCAAATATGTAGTTTAAAAGCGTTCGCAGGATCTTTTTAGGTAGGTGCCTACATAACAAATATCAAGGAAAGTGGGGGAAAAAATTCTAACCATGTCCCCCACAAGTTTTGAACTTTGTCCCTTTTAAAGACTGAGAAGTTCATAGAATGTAAAATTATTAAAACCGGAACCTATCAAAATTCGATGATAAACTAAAATATTACCACAATTTTCTAAATCTCGCTCCACTGTGCAACAATTTGCAGCAGGCAAAAAATAAGTCTCACAGAACTTGTGACCGGACAAAATGTACTTCTGAAAATTATGAAATGGGAGCAAAGCTCGCACAATAATACAAATTTTTCATGCATAGTTGCGAGTTATTCGAATACAAAAGCGAAGCAAGTTAGCCCTTTTCGGAGTTAAAACACGTAAAAGCAACGTTTGCCGAAAGAACTCAACCGAAACTTGGAACCTGACCAACGCAAATGGTCCGAGAGCAGAGAAATATATACATACTTATGTACCTATGCATGCATGTGCTGCGATGCGTTACGATGTTGCATGGTTTGTTGCGGCGTTGCATAAAAATCGTTCACACACACTCACCAAAAACTTTATTCAAAAATCCATGAGAATGCATTTTTATATAAGTAATAATATATAAATACCAACAATCAGAATAGTCGTCTATTGCGTTAACTCAAAATAAGTCGATAAAAAAAATAATACTTTTCGCCATTACTGAACGTACACAAATGTGTATTCAGTATGCATCTACTTTTGAATCGGTAATCGAGTCTGGTAGCCCATGCGAGAGGCAATTGGATCCTGTAAAAAGCATAAATATATTGTATGTTTATTCTATTGCTATTTCTTTTGAAGTGAACAATCAATTGTGGAAGCCCGAAAATCTCAAAGCTATGTTTTCATAACGAAGAGAGAAGCTACAATTGAGTGGTTCTATAAATTTTCGATAGAGAATTTCTTTGGTTCAGGGAAAATAGTAGGTTGGTACGCTTTCGATTTTCGCTGAATCGAAATTGGATTAAATTAAATTGACATGAAGACAACGACTTTAAAAAGCCTCATGAAACAGAAACGGAGTATCTTTTCTATTACCACGATATAAAAAAAAAGCTCCTATAGTTTAACAAGACTGGAATTCGACTGGGTTTCTCACTGGACATTGTAAAGTAAACAAACACCTGTCGAATCTTGGTTTAGCTAGAGACGACAGCTGCAGACTCTGTAACGAGGAAGAAGAGACAGCGGAGCACATTATGTGGCGCTGTGATAGCCTTGTCAGACTTAGACTTCGTTACTTATACATTGCCTAACCCTCTACAACGAAGGTAGTTAGGATATCTCCACAGGACATCGCGGACATTCTTGAATGCCTCTAGCCTATGGAATTAGAAAGGGGCAGTCACAATAATCCTTCCAGGATACAGTGATGTGGAGACTCGGTTCCCAAACCCATTACTAATCTAACCTAATCTCATCTCATTTTATCTTATCCTTTCTTTTACACTGACACCAACACCATTTTGAGGTCATCGAATCTAATAAAAATTTCGACTGCAGTTTCTGGAAATCCTTGCTAAATTACGGAAATCTCTATTTTTGGTTTTGTCAGATTGGCAACAGGTCATTTTCTAACTCCAACTCGAAAAGTGTGGCCGAGGATTAAGTTGCTCATTACAGATATCGCTATATCTCGAACACAATTTAATACTTCATCTTTCTGTCTATAACAAAAATTTAGATTTAGACGTGGAGAAAATAACTGTAGTAATAACTGACCAGAAAAAAGTCCATTCGGTAGCTGCAAATAGCAAAAATCTCAACAACAAAAGATAAAAAGATAGCAAGAGCCATAGATCATTGGAAGAAGAACAAGTAAGGGTGTTATAGTCAGGCGAGCCTGACAATAAAATACCCGACACAGACACACATGTTTAAATTATTTTTGAACAACGCTCGAAAAACAGGACCATTAAGTAAGAATATTCAAGAGGTTTTATAGGCCATTAGGGGCCCCATATACCGACTTTTGTTAAACTTCTTTATGAAAACCGCCCTTTGCCACGCCCACTTTTCCATTTTGTTTGCAATTCTAATCGGAGGCTTAAATATACGGTCAAATTCTAAGTTTCATTAAAAAAATTTGAAAAAGTCCGATTTTGAGGCAGTTTTAAGATTTTTGTGACAGATCCTACATAGTACTGGAGGGAGGTACCCTTAAAAATGAACCGATCTAGGAAATTTTTTGAAAGGATGCTTATGGCTACAAAGGAAGCGTAAGTGCCAAAATTCGTTCAAGTCCCATTTGAATTTCGGGTGTAGGAGACAATTTTCGAAAAACCCCCTTCTGCCAAGCCCACTTAAAAAATTTTTGGAAATCATACTACTTGCCTTGAAACATATTTAAATATTAAATTTCATAAAAATATGTTGAAAAATTCGATTTTAGAGCAGTTTTTGTGATTTTTGTGACAGACCTTAGTACTGGAGGTACCCCTAAAAATGGTCCGATCGGATCCATTCTCGAACTTGTTCTTACTTATGTCCCCGTGAGCACGCATACCAATTTTTGTCCAGATAGCTCAACTCCTTCGATAAGATAACTGTATACAAAAAGAGGAACAGACGGACAGACAGACAGACGGATAGATGGACGGACATGGCTAAATCGAATCTCCTGGTGACGCTGATCATTTCTATATATATTTTGTATGGTCTATCTCGACTGGTTCTGGGTGTTACATACAACCACACAAACGCAATACATATACCCTCGACACAGAGTGTGTCGGGTATAAAAACCATCTATCAATATCACACCACAATGAGGACGGAAGAAATCTCTGATAACAGGAGAAATCCAGAAAAAAGAGAACAGTTTCACACTTCCCTTTTTTCCTAACTATAAAAGTTTTGTTCTTGAACATAGCTCTTCTATAAATATGTAGCTCTTTATGTTTTCCTATTTTCAATATTAAAAGTTAATTTAGCAAGAGTTTGAATATTCTTGTGGATTATAGGCTTTTGGAGGAGAAAAATCAGACCTATTTTATTATACCTGTGAGCTGTTAATTTCTAGTTAAGAAAATTTCATTGCATGATTTTGATAGTCCTAACCTAAAAACAGCAAAAAAAAAAAAAAAAAAAAAAAAAAACAAACAAAAATATTAATAATAATTATCTCCCAATCTAAGGAAAGAGAAAAGAAAAAAGGAAAAAATCGGTCTGTGCCCCAAAAAAAGTCTCTAATAAGCAACTTATTTCGGAGAAATTTTCGAAAAAATTAAATACATATGGGCACAAAATGATATAAATCAACACACACACAAATCGTAATGTAATCAAATTATTTACGAGTCCAAGCGGACGAAACAATAACAACAAAAATAACAACAACAACAGCAGCAGCATAAAAAGACTTTGACCTACTTATTGTGAAGTTTAAAACTGAACTGAAGATTTAGATACACCGCACAATGCCAACATTGAGCTTGAGTTATTTTTGCTATGAAAATGTTGGATCTAACAACACGAGACAACAAAAGCAACAAAAAAAAAAGAACGATTTTCGCCCATGGGTCGAGTTAAAGTTTTTGGTGCTTTTCTCAGCTCGAACTCCAAAATCCGTAGGTACGGGCCGGGCCAGGCAGGCAGCAAGCCGGCGATTCGGATCTGTAGGATTTTGGCATTTGCGTCTAGCACGAGGGATTAACACAAGCAGGCGCATATATGGATATACATAAGTAACATAGCAACACACATTTTCTTTTTTCTAATTTATTTTCTTTCACTTTGTCAAATTGATCAAAGTGACATTGGGAATGAAAAATGAAAGAAAATAAATTGATAAGCTTAGAAATATTTTTATAAAAATTATTATTAAGTTTTCTTTAAACAAAAAAACTTGTAAATAAAAACCTTATTATTGTTCAATAAAAAACGAATTTATTAATAACAAAAAAGGTTTTGTTACTGGCGCAGTCGGTCCTTCAGGATAAAAGAACATTATCCTTTAAACGAGCCTACATTCAAACAAGGACAAAGATATCTTTTGAATCGGATTCAAGAGTTGTGATTCCAGGAGTCTAACAAAAGGATTTCTGCGTATTGCGACTTATAAGAGGAATTAAAATCCTGCAACAACTTCAAACGTTTACTCCGAAATTCTTCCAAATAAAGCTGGTGCAAAGTGGATCGTTTCGAATATTTATGAACAGTGATCAACTGGACGTTATTTGTCAGAAATTGAAAATCCTGGAAATAAACACCGATACCATGCTGGCCAAGGAGAAAAGAGAAATGTTTTTGCAAACTATCAAACTGATTTTACCATTCAATGGCAATAGAAACTATCTGGCTTTATTTATCGACAACATAGACACCATAGTTCCTGATTTCACTTCACTCGCTAACGAGGAAAAACCATTTTATTTTCAATGTATAACAAGTACTCTTCGCGACGCAGCCCTAGACGTTATA
This sequence comes from Chlorops oryzae, assembly GCA_020466095.1. Lineage (NCBI taxonomy): Eukaryota > Metazoa > Arthropoda > Insecta > Diptera > Chloropidae > Chlorops > Chlorops oryzae. The sequence goes on from CM035807.1 coordinate 98,586,007, forward strand.
AGGAAAGAACAACCGAAAGATTGGCCAACACTCAAAGGACTGTTAATTGATGAATTTGCTGACCATACACCAATTACAACTCTTATTCTGTCAATCAACAACATAAAATTTAAAGGTAACGTAAAAAACACTCTGCGAAGAAATTAACACCGAAATTTGCAAAATTAAGGATAACATAAAATTAAGCAAAGCCGATTTATCTACACAGTCATTTTTAAGTAACGAATTACAACAAATTAGTATTAGAACACTTAAAAGAGAATTACCTTACCATCTTACTGCTTTGATTAATGCTAACCTAGCAACGGATATTAACTCCGCAATAAAAATTTTGAAAGAAAATGACGTATATGACGCAAAACCATTAAAGAGGAACAACTATAGAAAGAATCAAATGACATTTCAAAATAATTTACGACCATCTTATACACCACAAAACATTTTACCTAATTCAGGATCTACCCAAAATTACAATTACCCACAACATTCATTACCTCAACCACCACTAAACTTTCAAAGGCATAATTCAAATCAATCTCGGATAAGACGTTTCGGACCCCCAGAACCAATGGACCAAGATACTGAAAATTTTCACTTAGTTGCCTCGGAACCTTACCTGAAATTGAATTAAAGATTGCCAACCAACCAGTAAAATTTCTAGTAGATACAGGGTCATCAGTGAGTCTTATTAGACCCAACATACTAAAAAAAGAAAGTTCCCATACAAGACCAATTAAATTATCAACAATAACAGGAGAGATTATATTACAAGATGTAATAGAAATTTTTAGCTACAATTCAAAACGCACACTCAAGTTTTACGTTCATGACTTTTCAAAAACACATGATGGGTTACTAGGATGCGATATACTCAAGCTACTTGGCGCTAAAATAGATATAAAAGATGAAAATATAATTTTAAATGGTATTAAATACAAATTTTTGAATAATTTAAAAAATCACCCAATACAAAAAAAATTAAATTTAGTAAGTAGTATTGAGGAAACCAAATTTAGACTAGATCATTTAAATAAAGAAGAATCATCTCAAATTAAGAAATTATTATCTAAATACAGAAATATATTCTATAAAGAAGGGGATACCTTAACATTTACAAATAGTATAAAACACCAGATAAAAACTATTCATGAGGATCCTATATATGTCAAATCATACAGATACCCCGAAGTCCATAAAGCCGAAGTTAACAAACAAATTAAATCAATGTTAGATCAAGGTATAATTTGCCATAGTACATCACCATACTCTGCTCCTATATGGGTCGTTCCCAAGAAATTGGATTCCTCAGGAACCCAAAAATGGCGAATTGTTGTAGACTATCGTAAGTTAAACGATATTACTATAAACGACAAATTTCCTATTCCAATTATAGATGAAATTCTTGATAAGCTTGGTCGGTGTATATACTTCAGTACCATCGATCTAGCGCAAGGCTTCCATCAAATAGAAACAGACCCAAAGGATAGAATAAAGACAGCTTTTTCCACACAAAATGGACATTATGAGTTTTTGAGGATGCCATTTGGTCTCAAAAACGCCCCATCCACTTTCCAACGGTTGATGAATACGATCTTGGATGGACTTGTTGGAAAAGACTGCCTTGTATATTTAGACGATATAATCGTTTTTAGTACTTCTTTGCAGGAACATATTGAATCCCTTGAAAGAGTATTTAACAGACTTAGCAAAGCTAATCTTAAAATTCAAATAAGTAAAAGCGAATTCCTAAAAAAAGAAACTGAATTTCTAGGACACATCATTACTCCAAAAGGAATAAAACCTAACCCTAATAAAGTTGAAGCTATCTTAAAATATCCAATTCCTAAAACAGAAAAAGAGATAAAACAGTTCCTTGGTTTAGCCGGATTTTATAGGAAATTCATAAAAAACTTTTCAAAAATAACAAAACCACTAACATATTGTCTTAAAAAAGGTAATAAAATTGATATATCTAATGACGAATATAAAAACGCAGTAGACACCATAAAGCTTTTAATAACCAAAGATCCTATATTAGCCTATCCAGACTATGAAAAACTATTTACTTTAACAACAGATGCTTCTAATGTAGCACTTGGGGCAGTCCTAAGCCAACAAGGACGTCCCATCTGCTTTGCCAGTCGCACACTTAACGAACATGAATTACATTACTCTACAACAGAAAAAGAACTACTCGCTTTAGTTTGGGCTACAAAATATTTTAGACCTTATTTATATGGTAGGAAATTCATTATCAATAGCGATCATCGACCACTTCAATGGCTTCATAATTTAAAAGAACCCAACTCCAAATTACAGAGATGGAAACTACGATTAAATGAATTTGATTTCGATATAAAATATATTCCAGGCAAAGAAAATCATGTAGCTGACGCTTTATCACGAAACTGCGTTCAAAAATGCAACTTGGGTGAGGCAATTTCAAATGTTGCTACTATTCACTCAGCAGATGAAGACAACGAAAATTTTATTCCAATCTCTGAGAGACCTCTCAATATTTATAAAAATCAGTTGAAATTAATTAAGAGTACCCAAGACAGCGTCCATACTGAAAAAATTTTTAAAAACAACATAACTACAATATATTATACAGAACTTACAAAAGAAAAGATAAAAGAAATAATTAAATCATATCTCCTAAACCATCAAGTAACGATCTTCATGCCAAATAATAAAGATTTTTTAGAATTTCAGAATATTTACAAAACGTTAGTTAACAATAGACGAAATAAAATACTACGAGCTACTATCGAACTTCAAAATATCTTTAATTACCCTGATTTTAAAACAAAAGTGATCGAAACCCATCTAGAAGGATTGCACCAAGGCATAGAAAAAGTAGCGAGCTGTTTAAAAAAAAAATATTACTATCCTAATTATTTAAAAGAAATCACCAAGATCATTAACGAATGTGAATTGTGTAATCGTTGCAAATATGATCACATTACGCACAAAATCCCTTTCAAAATCACCCCTCCCGTTTATGAAAGAAGAGAAAAATTTGTCATTGATTTTTGGGAATGGGAAAAATCTTATTTTTTGACATGTATTGATATTTATTCTAAATTCGCTACTGTAGAAAAAGTAAATGCATTAAATTGGTTAGAAACAAAAAAAGCATTACTCAAAATTTTTAATACAATGGGCCCACCAAAAATCTTAAAGATAGATCAAGATCAAGGTATTAACAACGTTAACATAAAAGATTGGTGTACCCAATTAGACATAAAAATCGAAGTTACAACAGGAAAAACTGGAATATCAGATATAGAGCGTTTACACAAAACTCTCAATGAAAAATTACGAATAATAAACACATCAGGCAACAAAGAACTTCAATATTTTCAAATTGAGCAAACATTGTTCACTTATAACCACAATATAGTACATTCCACAACAGGCGAAACTCCATACAATATTTTTTTTAATCAATTACCACCGAAATTTAATCCACAATTGATTAAAGAAAATCGAATACGTAATTCAAATAAAGCACGAAACGAAAATCAGATTGATACAAATTACGTAAATGCAGAAAACGTCAGAAAACGTCTCAATAAAAATCAAAATCCCTTTAAAGAAGTAAAATTGGTCAAAGCAGAAGATGATAAGGAACACTTTGTAGTAAAGTTTAAAACCAGAAATGTACGAAAATATAAGAATCATTTTAAAAGGAAAAAGAAAAATAATTATTCTATCAATGAATTGTAAATATCTATTGTAACACTGCACACTTTAAAGTAAGAATGTCCTAAACTCACCAGATACGCAATGAGGACATTGCACTATTTTGGGGTGGGAGGAGTAACATAGCAACACACATTTTCTTTTTTCTAATTTATTTTCTTTCACTTTGTCAAATTGATCAAAGTGACATTGGGAATGAAAAATGAAAGAAAATAAATTGATAAGCTTAGAAATATTTTTATAAAAATTATTATTAAGTTTTCTTTAAACAAAAAAACTTGTAAATAAAAACCTTATTATTGTTCAATAAAAACGAATTTATTAATAACAAAAAAGGTTTTGTTACTCATATGTATGTATTTAAAATCATGCAAATAAACATATTTAAATTTGTGAATTTGTATCGTTATATTTGCATTCGAAATACGGACGTACAGCTGTGCATTTTGCATGCACACACTGAGAGCATATGTAATTTCACTGCACTGACCGAATCGTCACGCAACTGCATTAACGACGGACCGACCCACTGGCTATTCGGCTGGCTGTTCGTCCGGCTGGCTGACTGGATGTGAATGGATTGGATATTATATTTCTTTTATTGTCACATTGGAACAAAGAAAATTATACATATATTTTATGGAAGCTGCATGTGTTTGTCGTGAAAAACAAGTTTTGTGAAAGTTTATTTTCCATGCTGCATGCGCTGTCATTTCAGGAATAAAGCTCAAAGAATTATTGACATTTGGCCCCATTGGGTATCAAGGTTTTCTTCTTCAAAATGCATTTTCTAGAGTTAAGAATTATTGGTGCAAAATTTTCTTAAAATTTATTTGCTTTTTCAGAGACGAAGGAGAAAAGCTCTATAAAAATTCATAGAATTAGATGTGGGAATGGAGGACGAGAATTTGGCAGGAAGGGAATTTAGGTTTATAGTTTTTGACAGATATCCTTATTGCTATATAAATAATCCAAAGTTTTCATTAAGGGTCATGAACTTTCATATTGAACTGATTTTCTCTAATGAGATTCATAGGTTAAGAAGTAAGGTTAGGTTAGTGTGGCTGCCACCATTAAGGGTGACACACTTAGGCCTCACATGGGCCCGTTATGATATCACGAATAATGGGTAAAACAAAGAAGAACATAAACAGAAAATGCGACAAAAACATCCACGACCTAAGCTGGGAATTGAACGAAGAGCCTCTCGCTTCGTAAGTTGGCTTCGCAACCAATTACGGCACAGAGGCCGTCCGCAGTTTGCGATAGAGTAAAAGAATAATTTTCGAAATTTTGGGGGCGCTTAGAGATTTATACTTCTGAAAAACCCAGATTAAGATTTTGATAATATATTTATATATATAATTTGATTAATGAAAAGTACCACTTAGGCCCATTTGCTACTGTTCTGATTAAAGTTCTTCGTAACGATATTCTCTCAAACTGTCAAAAATTTCATAGAAATTTTTTTGGTTTTTCGAAACGAAAATTTTAACCGTAACAGCAGCAAACAGGCCTTAGAGTAAAAAACAAAAATGTCAGAAAGTGACGCGAGAGCGGAAATACACTGAAAAAATACTTAACTTTTCTTTTGCATTGTGTCAAAAATTTTCTCAGTGTACTTATAATTTTAAAACAAAAAAAATTTTTCAAGGATATTTCAAAGACACTACGTGGGTGGCTTAACACGAACCCAAAAACTAAGTTCCCCCATGGCCTTCAATTTTCCCTCAAAGCAGCTCAGAACCGGAAAATAGAAAAATGAAGTTACACCACTTTTAAAATAACCGGTCCATATATTTGGATTATCGCAACTTAGCTTGTATGTAAAAGTGTATTTTTCTTTTAACGAAAGAAGTCAGAATAAAATAAGTCAATATATCGATATGTTTTTGCGATAAATAAATATCGATAATTTGTTCAGTCGATACTTTTGCCATAATCGTCCATCCCTATCATTGGTACATATCCAAAAATCAATATTACTTTAAAATCCCTTTCAGGGAGCTGCAGTCTTTTCCGCTTTTGATGAGTTCTAAAAGCTGTATCACTTTGCTTTCAAACGAAACGTCCGTACGATTTATTTTCACTTTTCATTTGCATTTGCAATTCGCTCCCCCCATTCTCAGCCAGCTGAAAAAAATTTCCCTTTCTGTGCAGTTATAAAACATAGTTTAATATCTGCTCCAATTAAGCGAGTTTTTTTTTTTTTAGATGAAAACGACCAAGCCTGACAGGGAAAAGCAGAAGAGGAGACCAAATTGCTGTACCCATTCACTTTTGCTTGTTGCCTTGCATGACTTCCGCAATTAGCTGAATTCTCGTTTCGAAAAACGTTTTTTTTTTCTCTTTTTTTTTTCTTCTTTATCCAAGCCACGAAATTACATCTTCGTTCAGATATTCATGTCTTGTTGGTGTCTTTGCTTTAACTGTGTCGTCTGCCGTGTTGCGAGTGTTGTCAGCTAAGATTGCATATTTTTGCTAACGTGCGTAAGACACAACAACAACAACATTAACAACAATAATAATAACAAGAGCAGCAACCAGAGCACAACAACAAAACAACACTAATTGCAACCATTGTAACGAGAGCAGTCGTAGGGAGAAACGAGCGCAAGGTAACTTAACCCACAAAAGTCGTGATGCTGCTGCAATAGCACAAAAAAAAAGAGCATGCACAAATGACAATAGAAGGGGAAGTTCCCCTCACTGCAGATATCGTTGATGGGGGCTGATGAGGTCCGTAAATGCAGAAAAGCCGAAAACATTTACAATGGGTATCCTAACCACACTAAACAGAGCACGGGACGGCGCAGCGGGCGGCAGAGCATTGAATGGAGCGAATCTTTTGCCCTTTTGGTGAAAGAAGTTCGAGCAACAATTGCTAATACCAGTCTCACAGAGTGTGTCCCTGTAGGGCATTAAGTGATACTGGAAGCAGCAAAGCGCGCGCCCTGATTGCATCTCTGCATTACCTCTCTTCTGACCGCACGAACAGCATTGTGTGTGGATGCACATTTTCCGTGGGCGGAATCATCTTTGCGGCATGCGGAGATATAAAACGTAAGATACGTTTTCCCATTGAAATAGGTGAAGCAGCAACAGCAGCAGCAGCAGCAGGTACCACACCGAATAGCTTCCAGGAAGTGAACAACCCGATACAAACATACCTATGTATGTCGCGTCGCGTCGTACCAATTTGAATTTTCCCATTTCTCTATGGTTGGGAGTCTTGGTGTTATTACTTTTGCCATCGCTGGATCGCTGAATCGTTGAATCGCTGAGCCAGCGTTTATTGCATTTGTGGTCTTCATTTCTTTATCTGCGTTCGTTCTACCATTTCCCATTGTTGCATGCTTGCCATCATGCACTTAAGGTTGTTCTCGATTTTTTGTTCCGAAGGTAAAAGTATATTTTATCACGGCATCTCTTAGAGCAGCGCACACAGTCCTTCTTTCCTTGCAGGCGCTGGATCGCTGGCTCGCTTCTCTCACTTGCTCCACCTCCTCCTCATCCAGTGCAAGTAGAAGATTTCGAGTCCACGGTTGAAGATTTCATGCGCTTTTGCTTTCAGTGTTTTAACAACGCTCTTTTTATTCCATGTTTATGTGTAATAATTTCTTGTACTCGACATCTTGGGTTGCCCCGGCATTTCATGTTGATTTTCATTATAATGAATACCCAATAAACACAAAAACGATAACGTGTTCGAATCGAATTCGAATCGAATTCGTAGAGCGCGAATCGCATTAAACGAATTCGAATCGAATTCGATTCGAATTCGCGGAAGGCAATTTTCGCGATATCGCGCTTTTATCGTATTTTGCGTTCGATTCGAATTCGATTCGAAGACAAAACGCGATAAGAATTCGAATCGTTTGCAACGAGCTCGCCTCGAGCTCGCTTTTTTTATCGCGGATTTTTAGAATACGCGAGCTCGCGCTTTTATCGTATTTTGCGTTCGATTCGAATTCGATTCGAAGACAAAACGCGATAAGAATTCGAATCGTTTGCAACGAGCTCGCCTCGAGCTCGCTTTTTTATCGCGGATTTTAGAATACGCGAGCTCGCGCTTTTATCGTATTTTGCGTTCGATTCGAAATCGATTCGAAGACAAAACGCGATAAGAATTCGAATCGTTTGCAACGAGCTCGCCTCGAGCTCGCTTTTTTTATCGCGGATTTTAGAATACGCGAGCTCGCGCTTTTATCGTATTTTGCGTTCGATTCGAATTCGATTCGAAGACAAAACGCGATAAGAATTCGAATCGTTTGCAACGAGCTCGCCTCGAGCTCGCTTTTTTATCGCGGATTTTATAAAATGCGAGCTCGCTTTTTTATCGTGGAATTCATAAGAGTCTTACCGACTGCGGCACCCTGAAAGGGATTTTGAAGTTTTGTTGATATTTTGAAAAGTCCTCGAGGGCTCCCTGAAAAATGGCCCCAATGCAAAATGGCCCCAAACAGAATATGAAAAAAGGCCCCAAAATTTGGGGTCATTGTGCATTATGAAAAATTACCTCAAATCAAAAATGAAATTTGGCCCCAAAATAAAATGAAAAAGGCCCCAAAAACAAAAAGAGGTGTTTTTAATCGATATGAAAAATGGCCCCAAACTAGAAAATAAAACGGCCGTTATAGAATTTAAAAAATTAAAAATGAAAAAAAGACCCCAACATTTGGGGTCATTTTGCATTACCCCAAATCAAAAAATGAAACATGGCCCCAAATGTAACATAAATTTTGGAAAATGCAAAATGACCCAAAAAAATCGCCCTAAAATTCAATACAAAATTTTGGGGCCTTTTTAAATTTTTGGATTTGGGGTAATTTTTTATAACGCAAAATGACCCCAAATTTTGGGGCCTTTTTAAATTTTTGGATTTGGGGTAATTTTTTATAACGCAAAATGACCCCAAATTTTGGGGCCCTTTTTAAATTTTTGGATTTGGGGTAATTTTTTATTACGCAAAATGACCCCAAATTTTGGGGCCTTTTTTAAATTTTTGGATTTGGGGTAATTTTTTATAACGCAAAATGACCCCAAATTTTGGGGCCTTTTTAAATTTTT